>JASTUX010000025.1:0-43498 GCA_031125595.1 Saccharomycopsis capsularis
TCTTGTCATCCTCGTCCTCAACTTTTTTCACCTTTTTCCTTGGTCGAAAGCCGTCCCAGCGTCCTAAATTACATTGTCCTGAGCCAAGGTCCGCCCCGGAAGTCCGCGGCCCCTGTCCCGATTTCTCGGAGAGTCGTACCTTAACACCCACAGGGCGGGTCAACCTCACCTTAAGCAAAAATACCTTGCGACAAATGGGGGTGAGCCGCCCTCAAATGCGAGCATGCCTTATAGTTTAGGGGGCCTTCCCAAACCCCCAAGCCGGGCCACCATTCCGCCCCCTCACGTAGCCAAGTCCTGCCGGGGAGCAGCCTTAAGTACGTACATGTACCCACCTGTTTTTTATTATGTATACAGAAGGCACTCAGATAGGCTCAAGCAAAGTAAGAACCTGCCAACTATTTGCTAAGCATAATGTAGCACCAAACAAGAGCCGGGCATAAACAAACAGGCGGGTTATCAAAAAAGGGGCGAGCCACCAAAAGAGAGAAGGACCACCATTCCATCCCAGCCGTAGGCGAGTATTGCTGAAGGTAGTCTTAAGCACACAGTACACTCCCTGACACTTGCTACAGCTCAAAATAAGAAATTACAATTGTGTTCATCAATCATTAATTCTGCCCAGCTTTCGTTCAATACCAAAGGTAAGTAGCAAATATTGCTTTCTGAACATATATAGTTGAAAAATATCATCTCACATGCAACATGTTAGTTCTCAACGATAGCGCTTTCTACGCTTTCCACGCTTTCCAGCACAAGTTTGTCGTCTAGGCTAGGGATTGCCTTTACCGAGACCATACTACCTGAATTTTCAGGTTTCAATCCGATAAAAGACACACAGTCTCTTGCAGCTTCAACAGCTTTCTTTAGTTCCTCCTCATCATTTGATGTCCAAGAACTGTTATTTGCAGTGTTCGCAGCACAGTCGCTCTGAAATTTCTTTTTCTTCTTCTGTAACTCGATCATCTTTCTTGGATCGCCACTTGATGTAGAGACTACCAATAAAGTTGAGGAAGGTAAGCTGTCGATAATTTTCTGTAATCTGTGTGAAAGGTTTTTGTAAACACTGGCTGCGTCTAGGTTTTCTTTCAAGGGTTGAGTGACATCTTGTTCATCAATACTTTCAGGGATCGAAGCTTCAACCGGTAGAGTCTCTGCGGTCTTAGTGGAGAAGTCGTCAAGTACTTTGGTGACTAAGTCATCTTCCTTACCATTGTTTTCAACCACGCCAGCTTTGTCCGATTTTTCTGCCGCATTGACCTCCACCTGAGACGCCCACCCATTAAAGTATTCTGCTTCCCTTAACCTTGCTGTTATGAAGTCAAATTGATCTATTCTGTTTATCAACAATTCAGTGGCCTCGTCGTCACTTTCACATTTCAACTTTTCGCCAAAAACCAAATTAAATGGCTTTCCAATGAAGTGTGATGGCTTCGAATAATCAATTGCTAAAGATTTTCTCAAGCCGTTTCTCAAACTGAATATATTTTGCTCCATTGCTTCTGAATCTGTGGCTAGTTTCTGGTTACTTGTAACACATTTATTGATCACCTTGGCATTGATTTTAGAGAAAATGTCCGTGGTAGTAGCTGCGACCTTACCAAAGCTCAACCCATTTTGCAATTTTAGCTTTACAAGGTCCATACAAGCCTTTGCATCTTCAATTGAATCATGGCCGTTAACATTATTCTGGATATCACGGCCCAAAAAGTTTTGAACAAGCCATCTCAAAGATGGCTTCCAGGAAAGTCCTTGTCTATGGTCATAAATCAATGCTGTGTCAATCATAGTCTTGTGCTTTATTTTCAATACATTCAAGTCAGATTCTAATGAGTGTCCAATTAGCACATCATCTGCGCTAATAGCAGCGAGAATCCGCTGCTGAATATCCTGCAAGGTAATGGTGACGCCTTCTAAATGTTTTGCCGTGATGCCAGAATATCTTGTAACATAGTCTGTTATTTCTAGTTCTGGTTTCACATATTCATCAATCATAACTTCGTTATTGAAATTGATCAATGAAACTCTGGTCAACACCTTTTCACTTCCTGCCAAGCACATCTCACAGTCAACTGCAAAAGTTTTGGAGCCTTTGTGCTCAAAATCCCTCGTTTCCACCCACTCAGAACTTTTATAGCTGCCTTTAAAATTTCCAATTTGTTGAGCTTGAGTTGCTGTAAGGCCCTTTTTATAAAATGAATGCACGGGATAACCATTTTCAATCATATCGTCGACGCTCATCAACAAATTGTGCAATGTGATTTTGGATTCAACTTTATCCTGTGTTTTTTTGCGCTCAGACTTATTCAAAGGAACATTAACCAAAGACTGATATGTAGAATAAAGTTTGACCTTGGATCCAGGAGATTTAGTTGGCCAAATATACTTGAAAAATGATTTGAATAGTTCTAATTCTTTAGGGACTTGAAGGCTATCCAAAGGAATTGGTTTATAGGCATTTTCAATGTTTTCTAAGCCGAAGTCTTTGTGAGTAAGGCCGGGAACAAACAAGACCAAAACTTTCTTTATGTTGAGCCTATTATTTATAGTCAACCAGCGAATATTGTTTGGCAACTCGTCAAAAACATACAAGATCAAATCCCGTATATCGCCAATATTAATTTTTCTAGAAACAATCTTAGGATCCACGTCGATCCCCACTGGCTTGACCTTCTTCTTCTTTTTAACGGTAGTAATAACCGTCTGGGCACTTGATCTTCTTCTTCTTCGACGAACTTCCCGATCTTTTCTATTTTCGGGACCATCCTCAATTACAGACCCGTTTTTCAAGTCACTATCACTATTTTTCTCGCCTATGGTAGACTTTATCATTGACACCATTTCCTTCCTCTCAATATCGGTGGAGATACTGAGTCGCGCTACATGGTTGTGGACAGTAGTGGCAGAGTTATCTTGGGCATCACTGCTCATTCTATTATAGTTGGCAGGCTGGGAGTAGTAAAACTGATAAGTGCAAGATGCAAAACTGGAGGGAACATAAAACTAGGGTTTGAATAGCAAAAACAGCTCTGTTTTTTCCTCTATTTGGTGAGTAGCAAGTGGTTTTGGTGTTCATTCGCAGATGTGTGGGCCTAGCTAGCGAATATATAAGCTTGTCTCTGTTTTTGTAATCATCCGTTATGGACCCTCCGAGATCAAAATTTTTCCTCGACTGTGGTGAGATCCAAAATATGGCACGCGCATGTCACGCTTTCCCGCCTGGGAAAATCGCCAATGTTTTGGCCTTTGGATTCTGCCAGTTAGTTTTTCTGCCAGGTGGAGCAAATCGCAGGCACAGACGTGGTTAAAGATAAGAAATAATAGCACCGTTCCGGCAAAACTTCTATCAGACAAAATCTTAGGCGTCCGCTGCAGCATAGGATTTACTTCGCGAGCGCTGGGTTCAAATCATTGGGGTAGCATCAGTTACTAGTTTCCGAACCTTGCAACAATAATCAGCGGAAGATAATATTAGACAAGACACCATGTCGGTTCAAAGAGCAATAAGATCGATCTTCAATGGTCCTAAAAAGGGCGAAACCTTCGAGTTAAAGTCAGCTTTGGTATCCCAGTACCCAGATGAAAGAAAAGAGGGAATAAAGAGGGTTATCAAGGCCATGACCGTAGGAAAGGACGTCAGCGCGTTGTTTCCCGATGTCTTGAAAAATATTGCAACCAGAGATTTGGAACAAAAAAAGTTGGTATACCTTTATCTCATGAATTATGCAAAGACAAGCCCTGAATTGTGTATCTTGGCTGTCAACACATTTGTCCAAGATACAGAGGATCCTAATCCCTTGGTCAGGGCCTTGGCCATCAGAACTATGGGATGTATAAGAGTAAACAAAATGATTGATTACATGCACATCCCCTTGAAAAGAACGTTAACAGATGACAACCCTTATGTCCGTAAAACTGCGGCCATTTGTGTGGCAAAATTATATGACTTGAACCAGGAAATGTGCATAGAGCAAGGGTTTTTGGACCACTTGAAAAAGTTGATTGATGATGCAAATCCTGCAGTCGTCTCGAACGCCATTAATGCTTTAAGTGAAATCAACCAGCTAAACCCTGAGGAAAATGCGTTGAGAATTGACAGTGTTTTGTTGAAGAAAATTTTGATGGCTTTGAACGAGTGTACCGAGTGGGGCAGAATTACCATTTTAACAGCCCTCTCAGATTACGAGTCCCAGACGCAGCAGGAAGCATCACATATTATAGAAAGAGTGGTTCCTCAATTGCAACACGCCAATCCGTCAGTGGTGCTTACTGCTATCAAAACAATCTTGAGCCATGTGGAGAAATTAGATGCGAATCAATACAATATCATCTTGAAGAAACTTTCTGCCCCGTTAATTTCCTTGATTTCCAGTTCTCCTGAGATCCAGTTTATCAGTTTGAGAAATATTAGAATTATTTTAGAAAAGTACCCAAGCTTGCTTTCCAAAGAGCTTAGAATTTTTTACATCAAGTATAACGATCCTCTTTATCTCAAATTAGAAAAAATTGAAATCATGGTTAGATTGGCAAATATGCAAAACTACAAGATCTTGTTAAATGAGTTGAAAGAGTATTCCATGGAAATAGATTATGAATTTGTCAAGAGATCTGTTTGCGCAATTGGTCAAGTTGCCATCAAGTTGGGTGAGCTTCCTACAACTAAGGCTATAGAAATATTAATTGAATTGATAAATACCAGAAGTGAATATGTGTTAAACGACGTCACATCAGTGTTGAAAGATATTCTCAGAAAGTTCCCAGAAAACAGCAAATTTTTAAGGCTTGTGATTCCTATATTAGTTGCTAATCATTTAAGATTGGATGACACCAACGCAATTTCCAGCTTTATCTGGCTTATGGGAGAATATCCAAAGAATTTTGGAAGCGATTTGGAGAACATTTTGACTAGTTACTACCAGGACGAGACTCTTGACAATTACTTTAGCGGCGACGAAGATTATCAGATCCAATTGCAGTTACTTATTACCATTGTCAGAATCAACATTATCAGGCCGTCACCATTGACTCAAAATTTCTTGCAGAAGACCCTAACAATATGCACTGAAAATTGCGATAACCCAGACATTAGAGACCGTGCTTTTATTTATTGGAGATTGCTATCGAGCTCGAACAACACCATAATCAATAACATTGTGCTGAAACCTTTGCCAGTAATTGAGTCTACAATTCCTAAGATTTCTGGAGACAAGGTCAATGAATTGGTCAAAGAGCTTGGCACTTTGAGTTCCATTTATCATGAGCCAGCATCATCATTTTTGGGCAATTACAAGAAAGCTCAAATCTCAGTAAGAAAGGGAGATAAGAACATTTCCAACAAGAACATTGAGGAATTGCAGCAGATCGCCAAGAACGAAATTGTTAACCGAACAGTTAAGTCTGAAACGTTATTGGACTTTGACGATGATCCCGAATACGAAGTTGGGAATAATACTGTCGATGACGAACTTAGTGGTGCCAATAATGGAGGTTCCAATAATGTGCTTAATGAGTTGAATGATCTTTTCAATTTCAATGGTCCATCAGCATCACAGCCAAATACTGGTTCAAGCAGCAATAAGGTCAATGACGATATCATGGGGCTTTTCAGTAACCCTGGCACTGCCGGCGTAGCCAATGGTTTGGCTGATTTGAACTTGGGTAGCCATGAGTCGTTCGGAGTCAATAACAACAGCAATAACAATAACAACATAAGCCAAAATAATAATAGCTCGCAAAATCCAAGCGATGATTTGCTTAACTTGTTTTAATTTCGAATAATAATAAACACTTGTGCGTGAGCACTGTTCTTCTTGCTTTGTTCTGAATTAGCTTTAAGATCCTGTAGGTTGCCTTATGTAAGCACATCGCAAATTTTAATATTCTCTTACATTATTTTAAATTCCTATAAAAATGCAAATTTATTAGATAATTCTATCAAGATAACGGAAAACTAAAAACAAAAAAACAAATAAAAAAACAATGCATTGAAAACATGACTAGTAAAAAAATCTTCTGTAACTTTATCATCCAAACAAATTCCCAACTATTCATCATCGTCCAATTTAAGGTAATTAGGCTTATTGGTAAACTTCAAGAATAAGACAACAATCCAGGTACCGAAAATGCAAATGCAGACCGCAATGACAAAGCCCGGTCTAAAGTTCAGCGCATCGTAGCTCACATTGAGATCCGGGAACTCAACATGCGTACTTTTCGAGCGCACATTCGTAATGTTTCTATAGTTTCCCAACATGTAATTAAATATCGCTCTTGAAGCATATGGGTGATCAAAGGGGACCATCTGCGAGGAATTGTAAACCTCCATCAACGTAAAATTTCTCTCCGCCTTCACCTGGCCAAAAACTTCGCCTCCTATCACCATATCTCTATAATGAGTATCGTTTGACCAGCCAGTTTGATTTTGCCACTGCATTTGAGCGGTGAGGTTTTCAATTCCAGGATGGTTGCAAATAATGTCATTGTTGCCGTTGAACAAGAGCACTGGCATGAATTCTGTCAACGCGGTAAGCAAAGGCGCAGAAGAAGTTTCGTTATAGTTTACAAATGCGTTGGAGACGTTGGTTGAACATTCTGTCCACATAGGGTATGGCATTTCAACATTTAGGCTTTCGAGCACCTTTTCATTTCGCAAAAAGGAGATAACTTGGGGCAAGTCTGGAGGCCATTCCATGCCGCACAGAGGATACGGAGACATGAGATTGTAGTTGTACATGTTGAAGCATGTGTAAGAGCTACCATTATCTGCAGGACGCTTGGTAATGTTCAAAAACTGGGTCAAAATGACCTCGGTGCATATTGAGTGGGAAAACACGGAGATATTGCTGCTTTGCTGCGACAATTGCACCGCAGTTTCGCAGGCGGATAAAGTTTCAAAAAGCAGGGGAATTTGGTCATTGTCGATTTCGAGTAGGCCCTTGTCCAAAGCAAAGGGGACGTAGCTCATGGACTGCAAGTCTGGGCTTATCCAGCCGTTACCTATAAGCACGCCTTTAATGTCGACTTTGTATTTCAAGGCCATCTTTTCAGGAAGAGCCGATGCCCTGTTGGAGATTTCCACCTCTTCCTCGCTAAGCGGTGTCATTTTCAACTTGTGGAGAGCATAGTCTTTGGCCTTGTAGAAGTCAATCTGAAGATTGTTGAAGTATGTCTGATATGCAATGTAGGGTATGAGCTGGCCAGCATAACTCTCTCCGGCAAAATAAATCTGCTTATCCGTATAGTATTGGAAAATTTCGAGGAATTGGCCGTAAAATGTCATGAACAGACGTGTCAGCATAGAAAGGCCCGAGACATATGTGCCATTGGTGGTAGATAAGCCGGTGCCCTTTGGCTGGTCTATGAAGAGAAGGTCTGCGTCATGGAGCCATGTGCCCTCATTGTACTCCAACTTTCCGTCGGTACTGACTCTCAAAGGCCCGACCTCCATCAAGGCGCCATCCATGGACGAGCAGCCGGGGCCACCATTGAGCCATATGACAAGCTTGTCGCTCTTCTTTGCCTTTTGCTGAAAGAGCCAGAAGAAGATCTTGGAGACGTCGTCGTCGGATTGCTGTATCTGACCAGCGTACATGAGCGGCTGCTTGGACGGCCGGATGTTATCAAGGCCCGGTAGGCTTTTCACGGCATAGTCATGGGCCTTTTTGGTATTGTGAACGTATATGTCTGGCTGCGCAAGAGTGCAGCTGAGCATCAGGAGGCATATCAATAGTAGCTGAACCAACATCGTAGCAGAAGGAAGATGGGGAGAAAAAAATAAGAACAAGAAGAAGAATAGGAAGAAGAACAGAACATTGCAGATATTAGGATGCAGTAAGAAGGAGAGCATAATACAAAAAGAAGAAGAAATTTGATAGTCGAAACAGCTGTTGTAAACGTGCTGTGTTTCCGATGCATGTAGGAAGTGTTTCAGAACTCCCAGACCTCGGTGCGCCCGAACTCGGCCGGAAACGCGCTGCCGGCGACCCCGGCGCGGATGGCGGCATCCAGGAACCAGCGGCGCGGCTCGAGTACCGGCTCTGAGCCGAGTACAAAGGTGCCGTAGTGCACGCCGACAGTTGTCCCAGCCCGGAGTTCCCGGTGGGCCGTGATGACCTCGGCAGGTGACATGTGGCGAGTCCGGTTTGTCGCCGGCGCATACTGGCCAATGGGGGCCATCACCAACGCAACGGGGCGACCAAGCATTGTGTGCTTGTGGATAGCCTCGAAGAGGCCCTGATGGTAGCCGGTATCGCCCATGTGGTAGAACACGGGATGGCCGTCGCGGAGAAGCACAAAGGAGCACCACAAGGAGCGATTCAGGTCCCAAAGGTAGCGGCCGGACCAGTGCATGGCAGGCACACAGGCGACCTCCCAGGAGCCGGGGCGGTCGCCGACGGCCAGGGAGATGTCCCTGGTGCTCCACCAGTCCATCTCGACCACCGCTGACGGGGCGACGCCTTGGCTGATGAGCTCGGGACCCACGCCGCTGGGGACTACCCAGGTGGTGCTGGGGCTGCGGGCGCTAATACGATGCACGGACTCGGCCTCCAAGTGGTCCGGGTGGTTGTGGCTGACAAGTACGACGTCGGGAACAGGCAACTCGTCCAACTGGGCCGGCGACGGGGTAATGCGCTTAGGACCCAAGCCCTTATGAATGATGTGGGGAGCGAAGACAGGGTCGGTCAAGACGTTCATGTTAGCAATCTGCACGAATGCACACGACTGACCCATCCAGGTGAAGAGAATGCGACGGCTCAAGGGCGGGAGGTCCGCATGGTCGTCATTGTCAGAAGAAAGCAATCTGACAGCCTCCATAGCAGCATTAAGGACGTTCTTGCTGGTGCTGTTGCCGGCCAAATCGTTCTTGAGCTGCTTGTTCTGGGCCATGAGCCGCAAGCTGGGCTGATAGAGTGGCATCTGCTGGCGCCACTCCTTGTGGGCACCAGGAACCTTGCTGTCCCAGCGGAAGAGTTTCAAGAGCTGGTTGTAGGCAAAGTGAAAAATGGTCTCGTGCTCGTACTCGACAAAGGGGTTCTGGTACTGGCCCCAGATGGTAAGAAGCCCGAAGCGGGCTCTAGGGTCGCCGTTTGCCTTGTACTCCTCCGAGCGACGCTCGATTTCACGGTTGGTCCGATAGATGACGACCATGGTGTAGAGCAGGTACGACGACACAAGGCCGAGGCCGATCTTGCCCTTGAGGGATAACTTACCCAACATGACAGCGATTGTGGATGCTGGCAGTGTAAAAGACGGTGTCCTCCTCGTAAAAAGCAGCTGAAATTTTTTTTCATCTTTTTGTTCGAATGCGTGCGCTCCAGCGGAGCAGGACCATGCCGCGATGCTGTTTAGCGCCTCTGCTTTCCTGAGACCATCAGCAGTTATATATGATATATTAATATACACTCATACGCTACCATATCCCTTGCCTTTCTTTAAACCTCTCCAGAGAGTCTCCCTGGTGTCTCCTATCTTTCCCTCCTCCAGTGCCCCGTGGTAGCACAGAGTGTTAGAAGACTCTCCGTCCTGCTCTGTTTTGCCTACGTCTTCCACCATGTTCCACTCAAAACACCCCAACGACCTTGTCCTCTTCGACATCCGCCTCCGCTCCAGCTACAAAGACACTGTTCTCTTCCAGGGCCCAGAGACAGACACGCCCTCTACCCCCCTACATGGTCTGGTTGTCTGCTCCCTCGCCTCCCCCATCGCTGTCAAAAAGGTCTCCTTGCGGCTTATTGGCACCTTCAAGTTAGAGTTCTTCGAGGTCCTCCAGGATCTCTCCAACAGCGGCCAGCAGCACTCTATCCCAGTCAAGGAGGACAAGACCGTGTTCGAGTGCGTGTGGGACAACCTCCTCGTGAGCCCCAAGGGCGTCATCACGGTCTTGAACTGCGAAGGCATCCCCGGCCCCGGCAGTGCCCCTCAGGACCACACCGCATTGGCTTTCCGTAATGACTCTGACCATGTTGTGTCACCTTCGACACTAACAGCCGCCACTGGTGATCCCAGCAGCGCTTCTCTAGTGCAGGGCGAGGAGTCCCAGTGCAGGCCGGTCTTTGCCCGGAATCAGTCCATGAGCTCCCTCAACCAATCTATGAGCTCCTTGAACATAGGCAAAATGTCTAAAAACCTTTTGAGGTCTTACAACTCGTCTTCTAACATCATTACCCTCTCGGATTCCTCCAGCATCCTGGGCACCCCATTTCAAGATTTAACAAAACTCAAGGACGAGTCCTTAGACTCCAAGAGCTTCATGTTGCCGCAGGGAAACTATGAGTTTCCCTTCACCGCGATCCTCCCAGGAAATCTCGCCGAGACCGTGGAGGGCCTTAAAGGGGGTTCCATCTTATACAAGTTCCAAGCCACCGTTATTAAAGCTACCACGTATCAGCCCAGCTTGAAATTCTTCCTGCCTGGGGCCCACAACAATAGCAAAATCGTCAAGAACCGTTACATCCGTATCTTCAGAACGCTTCCTACAGAGTCCTTACTCATTCCTCAAGAGCTATCGATCAGCAATGTGTGGCCTTCTAAGATCCAGTATATGGTTGATACCCCGTCCAAGTATATTGCAATTGGCCTGAAGTTCCCTGTGACAATCAAGCTAATTCCTTTGATGAAAAACCTAAAGTTGGGCAAGATCAGTCTAAGTATCACCGAGTACTACGCATTCAAGGGTAAGCAAAACGCGATTTACGATGATAGCCAGAGGGTGCTCTACAAGTCGGTGGTGCCTGCGCCCTCCGAAGCCGCACCTAGCAATGAAGGAGGCAGCGGTCTAGAGCTTGGAGAGCCTTTATGCCGTCTAGCCAGCCGCATTGACAACCAAGAATCACGCCCTGATGTTATCGACGATATCAACATAAGCGATCCAGACACAAAAATATCCATAGGCCAGGACAGCTGGCACATTACCACTTTTTTGCAGGTGCCTTCCCACTTGAAAGACGTCACACAGGACTGTGACATGCAGACAGACTTGATCAAAGTCCGCCACAAGCTAAAAGTAAAGGTCTCGCTAATCAATCCTGACAAACATAGAAGCGAGCTTAGAGCCAACTTGCCGATAATTTTATTCATAAATCCGAGCGTCAAGCTCTTTGGACGGCATGTTGTCATGGACGACTCAGGAAAGACACATTTTCGCTCATTGGCAGACCAGCTTTTCAACACTGGTGCTCATAGTATCGGCAACAGTACGGTTGATCTTGCTATACTCGCTGAAATGGGCCAGGAGAACAACACAATTCGCAGCCTACATAGTACGTCTTTTGGTAATAGCATGTTAACGCTATCGGAGATGCCTGCCCTTTCTCAAAGTCTTGCTATCTCCCTAAGTTCTGCCTTGATCAGCCATTCTAGCAGTCAGACGATTTTAGACGACTTGGCACCGCCTCATTATGATAGTCACGTTTACGATAGGGTTTATAATCCGAACAATAACACAGTGTCCAGTGCACAGGTCAGCAGCAATAATGATGGTGCAAACACCGATGCGTCTACCACGCGCTCTTTGGCTAGCAGCAGCATGACCCGCTCAGGAGCCAGCGATATCAATAGAAGCAATGTGAATAGTAACGGGAACATGTTGCAGCATTTCAGTAATCAAAATACCAGCATCAATAGTGCTGATGCGGTTCTTCAGTTGCATACAAGAAGGGCCAATTTCAGTGCCTCGTCACCATCTTCGCCGTCATCATCGCAGTACAGCTTGGACCATTCGCGGCAGCTACCTCACCTTCAAAACAGCTCAGCTACTTCAGTTGCCGTTGGTGCTGCCTTCCCACATACCCAGGTCTCCTCTCCGAACCAAGGCCTCGCCACACCCACCATTGTCAGCCACAACGTTTTTCTTCGTGGTGCTCCCAGTGCTGAGATCATCCCGCCATCTAGCCCATTAAAGAACTTATCCATAGACGAGTTATCAAAGGTACCCAGCTACAGTCAGGCCGTGGAGGAGTATGCTGCTGGCAATCTCAGCAGTGCCGATTTGGCGCCCCTGTACGAGAGAAGTCGAGCCACTATGGGTCGTAACGAGTATGAAAACAACAGATCTAGTCCTCACATGAATAGTGCAAGAAACAATAACGAACGTTAACGTCATACTTTTTTACATTAACTTTATCACCATTTTTCGTATTTCCTTTTCGTTTTATTCCCATTTATTTTTTCTTTTTTTGCTTTATTTTCTTTTTTTTGCTTTATTTTCTTATCTAGCTTTTTTGGATCAGACTTTTGCTTTATATTTTTTATTTCAATTTGTTTAACTGATCTTAGATAGAACATTTTAGATTAACTTTTACTTATAAAGTACATGAACTAACGAACGCGATGTCTTCACTGAACTCTTTATCAAGCATATCATTGGTAGAACTACACAATTGTCCTAATCCGCTAGAGACCAACCGTATACCACCCATACGGGTGCAATGTTGGTCATCGATGAAGCTACGGTTCATCTGCCGAAGTCTTCGTCTGTACTACGGTCAATTAATGCGAGGAGCAACCAAGTTGGCAGCAACGATCACGTTGTGTGTATATATATTAGCATACCCTAAAGCTGCCAAATGTATGCTATTATCCTAATCCACGGTATCCACAGACTCCTTTTCTTTGGTCAATTACACAAATAATCAGACAACTTCGCTCTACCAACCCCGCTCAAATGACGACTCCTCAAGATATCGTGGCTACTGAGGAGGCTTTCACCACCAAGTTGCTCGAGATTCAACAGCAAGAAGAAACTTACACCAAAGGATGGCAAAAATGGCTCCAGTTCTTTAAAATCTTGCTCACTGGCGGTTTCAATTCTTTCACAAATTTTGAAAAGTTGATCTTGGAGCAGCCTAACGATTGCCCCATCGTGGCCAGGTATTCCGAGATCGAGAAGTTTGACATCCCCAAACCAAGCAAAACCTTATCCATCAATGAAATATACCTTAATACGCTAAGAGTACCACACCCGTTGGCCAAGTACATCGGAAAGTCGAACCAATTGGATCAGGTTCAGAAATCCGATTCGACAATCACGCAGGAGCAGCTTCAGTATTTGAGCAACTTGGAAACTAATTTGAATGACCAACCGGTAGTCTTTCTAGTGCATGGCCTTGGAGGCCAGCTATCCCAATTTGAAGAATTGATTCTCTTGCTTTCTCAATCTTCTGAACTCTTTGCTGTTGATTTGCCCGGCTTTGGCTTCTCGAGATACTTTTCTAAAAGTCCAGGCAAGTCTATCCAGAAGTATTCAAAAGAGGACATAGACAATTTAAAATTCTCAGGCAAAAGTCTATCATGGGAAGCCTTCAAAACCGACTCTATTGTGTCCTTATTAGAGAACATCATCGTGAACGACCCTCAACTACGAAACCGGAGGATAATTCTCGTGGCTCACTCAATGGGAACCCATATCGCTATTAAACTAAACCAGCGGCTTAGGCAAAACCACGGTGCAGATATAGTGGCGGGCCTAGTATTGCTATCTCCGCCAGATTTAGGACATCTGGTCCACCAACGAAATTTGTCCTTGAGCTTTAACTGGCTCTTAAGGTTCTTTCTATACTTCCCGTTCTTGCTCAGTTTGTTCAGAGTATACGACCGTTTAGGAGGCCTATACTCACGGTCCATTTCGAGAATGGTGTCTGACTCTGCCACGCCGGCTACCAAGGCTAGACAAATTCGCTGGAATTTGGATAGCGACTCCAAGGCGTGGTTGCGGTACGTCAAGGGGTTTCAGCGTGTCACTTTGCAGCAGCTCATCATCAGTTTATCTGACTTCAAGGAGACTAGTCTCGGTGGCGGAAACATCGCCAAGGTCTTGGTGCTTTGTGGAGACAATGACCAAGCGACACCGGCGCGTCGAGGATTCGACCAAATCAGAGAAGCTCTCGCTTCTGTGGACGTTCCGGTGAATGCCGTGGAGATTGAAAATGCGGGTCATTCTTTGATTTTGGAGAAACCAAAGATTGTCACAGAGCTCATTTCGGGATTTTTGGCAGATAATATCAATAGGGAGCTAGATCCGTTGCTTATTAACTCGTTGGAAAAGTTGTTCAGTACTACTCAGGTAGTCAATGGTACTTAGACTATATTGATGGAATATTTCATTCTAAAACTAGACGTTAATTGTGTTTGTTACTTTTTTATTAACGTCCAATATTTTTTGTCATTTTTCTTTTTTGGGGTTGATTTTTAATTTCTGTAGTCTGAAATACTATATTCTTAGGATCACAAAGAAGCTATAGCTGTTGTAACCCAAGAACTGTTGTACATGTAGTCAAGTCCAAAGCTAGCTTAAGCTGCCGTACCTTTCCTCATCCAAAATGTTGTCACATTTATAAAAATGTCCTTATGAGCTACAATTCGAATAGTAAGAGCTGTTATTACCTTAATGTGCTTAGCATTGACAACTAATCTTTATTATCGAATGTTAGGATGTCTAAATTGGTGTCTGGGTATCTGTGGGAGTTAATTTCAATGATTGTGCATATTTTTCAACATGAGCGGAGCATCTGGAAGGGCACTTTGTTTGGTTGTTGTTCTCATACCTTCATTGAGTCTTCAAGTACCCTGAAGATTAACTACTCTCTGCTATTAAAGGTTGCATTATTTAGGCCTTTTTCTGGATTTCACATTTTTTTCAGTTCAAGGTTGTTCAATAATTGCGTAAGTTAGCATTACGGCTTTTTCCACCATCCACATTGGTGCAACGGGATGACTTGTTACATGAACAGAACAAAAAGAGAGCGAGTGGAAAAAATTATTACAGAGACTGTTACTGGGCCTGATTATTTTACTCTCTTAGCTGCGTTCAAGTTGATTCACAGTAGTTGGTTCACAGCAACAGAAACACCTGTAGTAAAGCTTTTTTATTTTACCTACTGTTTTGTTCTTAGAGGATCTCTAAAACGGAAACATGTGGCAACATCAAAAACAAAATGACTGTATTACCTCCAATGAAAGGCTAAAGAGCGTAAACTTGGAAAATGCAAGTAGGCGATTTTTTGTTCCACGTGCACCTCGATAGTGCCCATTTGAAAAAGCCTCAGGTTCGATTCTTTAGATTAAATTTTGATAAGTATACATATAATTACACACTCTGAGTGCTGAGAAAATTACAGAAGAAAGCCCCTAATTTTGGAGCAGATGTGGATAGACTTTTTGCACAATGCTCTCCTAATCTTATGAGCTACATGGCTCAAAAGCAAGCTGATAACTCTGCAACTAAGTGGACATCATGTTTTATGCTGCTCCGGCGGCTACCTCATTAAGTTTAGTGATTCTGAGGTCTCAATAGCTTTCGCATGAGGGTAAGCGCAGAGTAAGAGGAATCAAAAGACACTACTTTAAGTTGAAACCAGGAGGGCGCTTAACCTTTCCAATTTCCTACAGGGTACGCTTAGAGCAAAAAAACACGAATGTTTATAAGGGAATTTTTACATACGTGACGTGTCAGTGTAAAAAGAAAAAGCTGTTGTACAAAGTTGGCCAATCATGGCCAATTACGCATAGTAAATAACAGGTACAAGCAAAGCAGCAAAAGGTGGCCAATAGCGATAATGAACGATTTGACAGAGTAGAGAGCTAAGTTAGCAGGAGCCGTCTGGTGAAGCCACTATTATTGAAGAGCTGGCATGATCTGGGTAGCATATGGACATTGTTGCACAGTAGAGTGTGGGCGGTGCAAGTTACGCGTCTGTGGAGGGATAGTTTTTAATTTATTTCCGTTGCGTTTCCGCATTAGGCAATATTCGAGTCATGTTTACATTCGCAAATTGGCAAAAAAAGCAAAAATAGCAAGACAGGACGCGTCCAATAGTAGGGAATCTCCCTTTACAGAAGCTGTAGCATTCGCAGCATTTTCAGCCTGAGCAATGACAGAGCAATACAGGCTGGGGACAACAGGACCAACCGATGAGGCTGTCTGATTGACGCTAATTGGGGGTAAAGATTAATTGCGAGGCATCATGATCTTGGCATGAAACGGAACGGGCATAGGCGGCCGCGGAGGGGAGACGATGGTGACGCTGGCGGTGGGATGGGATATGGAAGCAGGGCGAGTGTTACAATATGGTGTCTGTCGGCGACTGCCGGCAAATGTTATCGTCTTGGAAGGCGATTGCTAGCACTATTGTTGGCGGTGCCCAGGGGCTGTAGCCTACCGGGTGTGCTTATAGTACACCTTGCTGGCGTTCAGGGAAGACCTCGGAGGCCTCAACAAGACCTGCGGAGCTCGTATAGTTCGCATTGCTCGTGTGTGGAAAGAAAACTGTGGCTGCCGCAGCACGCAGACACCAGTGGGATGGGTCGCTACCCCATGCAGTTAGACATGCTGCCATGACATGATTTTTTCCTCGCGACGAGCCATTCTCTTATGCTTCTACGCTCCAGCATATGTTGGGACACACACTCCGCCGGGGATATATATAAACCGTCGTCTGAGATGTTGTTCTCCTGCTGCTCCATATGGCTACTCTTATAAAGCTCATTACTCTCGCGTTCAACCGCTCGTTACCACCCGCATCTTCCTCCTTCCTGCTCCCCCTGATTTGTTCCTGCTAAAACGTCAATAAACATCACACCATCCTCAAAATGTTCACCAAGAGATATTTGTCCATCTCCGTCACCAAGCTCCATCACTTCTCCAGTCCAAGCGCGTTCAACACCCCCCGCACGCGTCCTTCCAGCTATCTTCTTCTCTTCTACATTGCCGGCTGCATCACCCTCCCTTTTGCCTTTACCGCCTACAAGACCCCTTCCAGCAAGGATAGCCGGCTCAAGGGCGTGTTGTTCCACGAGCACTACTGGAAACACATTGAGAATAAGCAGTAAGCTTCTTTGTCAGCACTATCCATGCCCATATCAATATGGCTTGTCTCACATTCTGATTCTTGAGAAATCAGGAGTTTGTTCTAGTTGAACTTTGCATGGAATCTTGCGCCTCAATGCACTACCAGCTTCTCTGTTTCGAACTGCATGTTTGCAACACCTTCTACAAATTACCATCATAATTATCTACAATTAATATTCCTTTTTTTTGTCATTTTTTTCACCTATGGGTTGGTCGGCTTTTGGTTACTTTTCTCTTATTTTGCTCAACTATCGTCTTATAATTTAATCTTTCTGATAGCTTTTTAATCAAACACGTAGGTCTCCAGTAAAACTGGTTTATTTATGGCTTTTGGCATCCTTTTCCCAACTTACGCGCAGATTTGATTCCCAAATCAATACACTTGGACAGAACGACTAATCAATAGTACCGTATATTAATTTCAATTTATGCACAAATTAGTTACCATATAGATACCTTTTGTTCCTAAAGTGCTGTTAGTAAAGCCGTATCAGCAAAGAAAACACTGAAACTCTATTTCAGCAGCTCATCGAGGCACGTATAACAAGGAGTAAAACTTTTGAATCATACGACACAATTGCATCAATTTTGGCTAGCTCTTCAAAATAATACTTTAGGATAGAGCTAGTTAATCAGTGGATTGACAGAAGTTATAATCATCTTTAAAAGTTTATCAGGTACCTTCAAATATACTTTGTTCGATGCGTATCATGGGAGCATCTTACCTAGACCAAACTGTGAACATTCAAAAATAAGACAGGATTATGCACATACATAATGACCAATGACCCGTACAAGCCGGGATCAAAAGATCAATTGGCAAAATAAAAACGCTTGAAAAGCTATCATATTCTTGAAAACCGCAAAAGGCTGTCCAAAGACTATGATCCTGCTTGGTAAAGCAGTATACAATCAGAAAGCAAATGAGTGTCTCCGGTTGGAGACGTCCTTAAATACAATCTTGGAAAAAAAAATTTTCGTCCAAGGTCCTGGCACTCTCCGACGAACGATACCCGGAAACTGTTCGTACTGTTTCTGTACCTATAAGCGTTTTAATGCATCAATAGCGTGAATATGAAATTTTGCAGCCAGGAAGAGGAGCAGCGGCCTGAAAGACAAGAGATGATCTTATCTTACCTTTTCAATGCTCGTGCCATCCCATCACGTACCAGGGTCGAAATCAAACCCTGGAAACTAAAGGTTCTTTTGACGTGCTCTGATAAAATGAGCCAGCCGTCTATAAGCAGTTTTTTCAAGCCTGCAAAAAAGTCACAAAAAGAGGTTGAAGCGCCGGATATAGCCCACCGCCTTCCCAGCTCATCGAATGACATAGCGGATGTAATCTCAATAGACGACGAGTCGCCCGTCTCAACAGGGCTGCTGCCAACCCCACCAGAGTTTAATGAACCCTTCAAAATCAAAGAAGAGAGCCAGCCTGCCATAAAAAGAAAATCAGTAGAGGTGATAAATATTGAAAAATTCAAATATGCCAAAAAACCAGGTTCCGCCGACGAGCCGGTAAGGCAAGATGATGAATCAGACTATGCCAACACCGCAGAAAAGCAGCTTATCCATCAGCGGTTTGCCGGCAAACTCAAAAACCGGAACACTCTTGATTACAAACGAAGAGAATCGTCGGCCCCTTCTGAGATGGAAGGCTCGGAAGAACCTCAATCCCAATCTAGTACCAACTGGAAGAGACGCAAAAAGAATAGCTTGACTCCTCTAGATGCCCAAATTGTCGAGCTTAAAAAGGAAAATATGGACAAGCTACTTGCCATAAACGTTGGATACAAGTACAAGTTCTTTGGTCCAGATGCGGGAATATGTGCTTCTATACTAAACATAATGTTGATCCCGGGAAAAGAGTCTGTAAATGGCGAAAACCCCAATGACGTCTTTTATGACAAACTTGCGTATTGCTCGATTCCTGAGAACCGATTGCATATTCATTTGAAAAGGTTGATTAGCAGAGGATACAAAGTAGGGGTAGTAGAACAAACTGAGACCGCTGCTATAAAGAATTTGTCAAGCACCAAAAACTCCTTGTTTGAAAGAAAGTTGACAAACGTATACACGAGCGCTACGTACGTTGAAGACGAAAAAGAAGATGCTATGTTTGGAACAAAAGGCGGTGACTCCATCATCGCTATTGTTGAATCTATCCAGGAGGGTGAAGGATTCAAAGAAGCCAATGAGGATGACAATGTGAACATTTCTATCGTTTCTGTGAACCCAGTTAGCGGGGAGATCATTCATGACAATTTCCAAGATGACTACTTGAGAACAGAGATTGAAACGCGACTTTATCATTTACAGCCAAGCGAGTATGTGATATTTGAGAATACTTCAGATAAAACCTACAAAAAACTCAATTTTCTCCAAAAGACAAATCACAAGGTTCGTATTAACAGAGTGCCGCGAACGCCTTTGCAGACTGCGCAAACTTATATTAATGACTTAATTGATTACTGCCAAAAGCACATACATGGCGATAATAAAGGAATCATGATTGAATTTTTGACATCGTTGCCTGCAAATACCCAAACATGTTGCTTTTTGTTAATTGACTACTTAAAAGATTTCAAGCTAGACAACTCATTCCAAATGAGAGATAACTATGAAGTATTTAGTCGCGCTACTTCAATGATTTTAAATGCCAACACTTTAGCATCGCTTGAGATTTTTGAAAACTCTACTACCCACACCGAAAAAGGCTCGTTAATAGAGTTATTAGACCACACAAAAACAATTTTCGGGTACAGACTTCTCAAACAATGGGTCAGTAAGCCGCTAGTTGATCGCGAACAAATCGAGGAACGGCTAGAAGCAATATCCAATATTAAATCCAACTCTGGCGGTATGGGTTCATTTATTGAAATCCTCAGTAACTTGTTAAATGGTGTACCAGATTTGGAAAAGTACCTTAGCAGAATTCACTATCTGAGATCTAAACGTAAAGAAATTTTCAGATTTTTGAAAAGTATCGACACCGTTATTAACAGTGTGTTAAATCATCTATCTGACAAGATACTAGGGCTGGCGGTTTCTCCTCTTTTGAAAACAGTTTTTCAAAGCTTAAGATCTCTGTCTAAGGAACTCAGCTTCCCCATAAAAAGCTTTTTGGCGGATATCGATGTTCAAAGCGCCATGGACGAAAAAGATTCTACTGGTCAAGTCACTAAGTTTTTTAGTACAAAAAGCGAATATTTTGAGGAAATTAATAAAACAAATGAGAAAATCAAGGACGCGGAGCTTGAATTGCAGGAGGAATTAAGAAGGATCAAGCGGCTTTTACAGAAACCCCACATGAAATACAAAAGCATTGCAAAGGAAGAATACTTGATTGAGATTAGTCGAGCAAACGCCAAAAAGATTCCTAGCAGTTGGGTCAAAATTAATGATACCAGAACCTTGATAAGATACAGATCCCCGCAAATTATTGATCTTTTAAAGCAGCTAAACTATCACCGAGCAATGTTGATCAATGTATGCGAAAAAATGTACTTTCAGTTTCTTGCGAAAATTGACCAAAACTACTTACAGTTACGGTTCCTCATCAAACAACTAGCCATCTTGGACTGTCTCTTTTCTCTCACTGCTGCGTCAATTAGTGTTAATAGTTATGTGAGACCCAAGTTTGTTGATCAAAAGGTCATCAATGTCAAAGAAGGCAGAAACCCAATTATCGAATACTTGCTTACTGATAGCTACATACCCAATGATATCAATATGCGTGATCACCAGAACCGTGCTCTCATTCTAACCGGCCCTAATATGGGTGGCAAGTCCTCTTATGTTCGGCAAATTGCCTTGATTGTGATAATGGCGCAAATTGGATGTTTTGTTCCTGCGCAAAGCGCTGTTCTTGGGGTATTTGATTCTGTGTTTACCAGAATGGGGTTTAATGATAATATCATCAAAGGTGAATCCACCTTTATGGTAGAGATGAATGAGTGCTGCAACATCATAAGGAATTGCACTTCCAATTCCTTGGTGATCTTGGATGAAGTTGGCAGAGGCACGGGAACGACTGACGGTATATCTATTGCTTATGCCATTTTGGATTACTTGTTGAACTCGGAAAAGCAGCCCTTGACTCTTTTTATCACGCACTATACGGAAATATGCGAAATTGCAAAACGATACCCCAAAGTCATCAAGAATGTACATATGGACTACTCAGAGATCAAAGACGTCAATGATAAAATTGGTACAGTCACGTTCTTGTATAAAGTGGTTGATGGGTACGCTAAGAATTCTTACGGGTTGAACGTTGCAAAGTTATCTTCGGTTCCTGAACACATCATTGACCTGGCTTTTGAAATATCGCGAAACCTAGAGAATAAAGTTTTGAATAACAGAGAGATCAGTTGGAGTTTAAACCTGAGAGAGTTTATCAGCAGTGCTCTCAACAATAGTAAGGAGAATATGACTTCTTCAGAGAAAGTTGCAAAAATCAAAGAGATTATAGCCAATCAGGAGTACATTTAATGACAGTTTCCGTTTATGAAAATATTCTACTTTGCAGATAAAACTGAAAAGAGTGAAAGAAGCGGTTTATTTGCTTAGAACCTTCTAACAATCCCTTAGTTACAAACTCTAAAAAAGTAGGAATCATCTTTTCCCGTATTTGTGCCGGTAAATTACCCGCTATTGTACCATCCTAAAAGATTTGCGGCTTTGACAACAAGCCCCGTAATAAATCTATGTATCCCCCAATAAACGTTGTCCTTTAGGCAATAAATACTAATACAAAGTCTTGTAGATATTGAAGTTTTCCGTTTGTTTTTTCACCTTTAATCCTTTTTTTTGCTGCCAATGTACTCAAATGATAGCAATTTAAGATTCATACTAAGTGTGGAGGGAGTAAAAAGTTTGGAATAGAGCTTTTGATATAGAAAATGTGGCCACATTCACCACAATGCATTTCGCCTTCTGTTATCTGAGTCTCCACGAGAAGCACGTGCAAGTCTTTCAACAACTGATCATTTTCTGGGTCTTTCGGATCTATGCCTTCTGGCTTTGTAGTCGGCAAAGAAGTATTGCCCAAGTCAGCTGCCACTTGTAGCACGGCATTCCAATCTAATCTTTTAAGCATATTGGCAATGAATTCAGGGTTGTAGTCTAAGTCTTCCTGGACTAACTGGCACTCTTTGTATTTCAATGGGAAAGCATTGAGAGAGTTGTCGCAGCTCTTTATTGGGCATCTGACGAAATTTGTTGTGAGAAACTTCATTCTGGAGTAAATTTATTGTGTGCCGGTAATATTGATTAGCTAGTGCGATGTTGAAGGATCTTTAGAGTATGGCAAGCCTACAAATCAATCGAGCAGTCTGTCTCTGCTCATCTCTTCCTTCCTTTTCAAAAAAAATTTTATTTTTTTTATATTATTTCGTCTTTTCGAGACTTTTCAGGGGTGTGGCCCACCCTATAGCCACCGCATTGTTATCCATGCCGGTAAAAATCATTATTTCAGGAGGGGAGACGGTACGACGGAAATATGCAAGGAAGTCAACAACTCTGCGCCGGATTTCCCGATGCAGTAGTCTGCTCCTGCGCGTCTGTTTACCTTGATAAACAAAGCAGGAAAAACATCAAGCCTAGCCCATCACTGGAATAATAGCCACCAGTTCAAAGGCGGATGCGTAATTTTTTGTTGCTGTTGGATTAACCGTTGGGCCTTGATATTGTTTCACTAATTGCATTTTAGTCACAAACGGTGTCTTTTTCCAAAATAAAAAGACCACTTGACGCGTCATATATATAAAATATCGCTATCGGCCATCGTTGGATCACTTTATGCGCTGAGAACTAACAGTGAATCAGATCTATATCAAAGAGCACTTTATTAATTTGAGTCTATTTTTCACCAATTTTATTCTGCTCGTATAGCAATTTCCGCAAATCAAAACATTTACAGATCATTTATTATCAGCGAGATAGATACATCATCTACGCAGAGATTAAGGCATCATGGGACCCAACTTTAGAATGTCGAGGTCATTTTACGGTCTGCTGAAGCTGCCGGCCACACCAGACTTTTCACAACCAACATTGGTAGCTGACGGAAATGATGACGGAGCATACGAAACCCCATATGATGCCGCTATCAAAAGACGAATATATGAAGCGCAAGATGACAGCGTGATCCACACAGACTCATCCATATTGCCGCAACGTGCTGACTCGGTCCAGAGAAGCGACGTGACACCACCACCACCGCCGCCCCATTCGCCAAAGCATGGAGTGAAATTTGGAAACTTGGACTACTTGAACGACGACACAAATAGCGTCCTCAGACATGACTTGAACTTTCACATTAATGACGACGAGCACACGCCACTTCCATCTCCTACCAAGAAAAATGCCAACTCTCTCTACTATCAAAAGCACCGAAGAAACCAATCTTCTGTGAGTTTGTTGAAAACGTACTCGAATGTTCCAGATTACCAGATAGGCGAATATAAGCAGTCGTCGCCACTCAGATTGAAGCCGGCGTACCATGTGAAGATTGTGGTTGTTGGGGACGGTGGGTGTGGTAAAACGTGCTTGTTAGTCTGTTATTCCCAAGGGGAGTTCCCAACAGTATATGTACCAACAATTTTTGAAAACTATGTGGCTCATGTAAAAACGCCAGAAAACGAGACTGTGGAGCTTGCGCTATGGGATACCGCGGGACAAGAGGAGTATGATAGACTTAGACCCTTATCGTATCCCGATGCTGATATTTTTCTCATTTGCTACTCTATGGATAGCCCGGTATCATTGACCAACGTGAAGCAGAATTGGTTTCCTGAGGTAAACCACTTTTGTCCCGGAGTGCCGGTGATTTTAGTCGGATTAAAGTCAGATCTATACAAGGACGACTCTGTAGCGGTGAAGATTGACAGAAGAGTGACAAAATCCGTGGCCAGAGAGATTGGTGCTGTAGCCCACATTGAGTGCTCGGCTAAAACCATGTTCAATGTGAAGACAGTCTTCAACCTTGCATTAGACACCGCGCTCAAGAGGTTCCGTCTGAAATCTGACAAGGACAAGAAAGACTCCATCATGAGCAAGCTTAAGAAGAATCACAGATTTTCCGCCAGCTTGGCAGCCCCAAAGAGCCACGATCCTCCAACGTACGAATACTCTGAAGAAATTTTAGACAGCCAGCTGAAATCTGCAGTGCAGACCAGAACAAGCCAAATGAGCAAAAAGAGCACAAAGAACAAAAAACATAGATGTGTTGTATTATAAGTGTTTTCTTTTTTTACTTGCTCCCATTGGTAGAGATTAACAATCTGGTTTGAAAAGGGCGAAAAACATCAGACCTCTGTTATGGCCCTTTTTTTGCTCCTTGAATTCACAATCACTGGGCCTTGCACAGCAGTAATAATTGTTCCGTTCAGAAAACTCGAACCTCTTGGTTATCCATTCAACTAGATTTTTGTCTCTATTTTCTCTATGCTCTTCTTTCTTTCCTCTAGCCATCACCTTGGCTATCTTTTTTTCCCCTTACTGTTGTTTCTCATTGCTTTTTCTGGTTATGTTTTACGGTACGTTTATTTTTAATGATTTACATACTTTATTTCTTCTTTTTGTTTCACTTTTTTCGACATATATAGATTTAGTCATATGCTTAGGCATTGGAAGCCTTTTACATACTTAGTCCTGATATATTTTGATTAGTCGAATGAGAACTTTTAAATTAATGGCTGTTTGATTTTTAGCAGCTTGACTCTTTTAAGTTCGAGTTTACTATTTTTTGTTCTCCACTAAAGTCACGCAACAAATGAACCTTTGCTATTCCTCATCAATAGTGGGAGCTACAATTCACTTCTTTACACATGTTTTCGCACAATTTGGACTTTCTTATTATTCAATGTTACCAATCCTATTTAGAATTAGTTAGTTAACGCAACTTTTAGCTGGTGGTGCCTGCAGTAACATGCATAGTGACGCACTCTGCAACCATGCATGACTGTTTTTGGTTGTTCCTTTGGTTTTCAACATGAGGGAGCTATCATAGGAAGGAAAGAGCGAAACTGTCAAAAAAAGGTTAAAAGGAAGCTTTTCGAATTAACAAAGTACAATTTTCTTTTAACAATTTTTATATGGCTTCTGGCCATTTTCATCTATTCGACCAGAAATTACTCGTTATAATTATAATCAAAATGCTCTTTTCTAGAAACTTAGTTGCCTTACTTAGTGTTGATGTGTTTCTCGTGGCATCTGAGATAAAGCGGTTTAACCCACAAGAGCAAAGCAATGTAGCTGTCTACTGGGGTCAAAACTCGATTGAGGTGGCCTATAAACAAGACAAGAACAGATATGGCAAACCACTAAAGGAGCTAAAGCAGCCAACTCTTTTGGACGTATGCAAGGATGATAGCGTCGATATTGTGTTGATTGCGTTTATGAACAAATTTCCGGGACCTCAAAAGAAGATTAAGAAGAAGATTACAGCCAAGGCTGTTAAAAAATTTAAAGAGAAGTTGCCAACAATATCGCTTATGCCAGGAGAATATTCTGCAAAACATCACGAAACAATATATTTGCTTGAAGACCACATTACGAAGTGTCAGGATGCCTATGGGAAGAAGATCTTCTTGTCCTTGGGAGGCGCTTCTGGAAACTATGGGTTTGATAAAGTTAAGGACGCGGAAGAGTTTGCGGATTTGTTATATTACATGTTTGGTAACGATACTAGTGACAGAATTTCTGAGAGATACAGCCACATCCAAAAGCCCTTTGGCAATGTGATTCTCGACGGGATTGACCTTGATATTGAAAACCGGAAGCACAACAATAAATTGTACTCCAAGTTTGCCAAAAGAGTGGTTTCCAATTTTAACAAAGAGGGTAGCAAAAAGTTCTACCTCTCGGCAGCACCCCAGTGTCTCTATCCGGAGGAGAATATGCAATCGATTTTGAGTGACAGAGAAGTATCTTTTGACATTTTATTTATCCAGTTTTACAACAACGGCGACGAATGCAACGCGAATACTGAAGGCTTCAACTACAACACCTGGCTCGAAGAGTACGTGGACAAGGTCAACACCAATGACGAGTTGAAAGTATATATGGGACTACCTGCTGACGGGAGCAAGGCCGGGGCCGTCGATGGCTACATCAACTCTACTGATGTACTCGAATCGCGAATTAGAAGTATTCTCCGGTTGGAAAAGAAGCGCAGCAACAATGACACGTACGAGAGCCATTTTGGCGGAATTTCGCTCTGGGAGGCGTCCTTGGGGCTTAATAACTACGAAGTGGACGAGCACAGAAACTACATTGAGGTGGTTAAAGGGAGCCTTAACAAGATGACCTCAGCTGGCGAGGACAGCAGCAATGATAATAACGATGATAGCGGCAACGGCGACAATGACGGTGACAGTAGTGACGGCGATAGCAGCGAGCCAAAAGCATCGTTCGGGAGCCAAGCTGTGTTATCATGGTGGGTGCTTGCGATTTTTATTGCCAGCAATGGTGTTTGTTTATTTTGAAGGTGGCCGTTTTGAACAAAGGCCAAAACACACGCAAAAGAACAACAGCAAACCAGAAGCCAAAACAACAAGAGACAAGAAAGACAGAAAACAACAAATTAGTATGGTTTTTTGGGTGTCTGTGACGTGAGCTCTGTCGCGGCAGTATATAGATAGTTGAATAGAAGTTTATGTTTACTGTTGTCGAAATGCCCCTATAGGGAGCGTCCTGCTATTCTGTTAAGGTGCCTTTTGCGAGGCACATGCCCTGCTTTGCGCACGCTACATGCTACCTTAAAGCGAATTCTTGGAAGAAACAAAGAGAGCCCTGGGGCCCTGGAATTACATCACAGTTGTACAGACACGGCGGACGGTTGTTTTGGGGCGCTTGGATTTCCTGAAAGAAGCAAAAGGCAAGCACGAGCTTTGCGCTTGCTCTGAATTCAGCAAGGAGATTGCTCAAACGAGACCGGAACGCACACAGTAGTGCCGCTGTGGTCGGCCCGGTAGCATGCTACACGCCGCCACTGGCATACACAGAAGCGGATTTGTTTCAAGCGGCTCGTGATAGGATCAGAAGGCCAGCACGAGCAGGGCCGATCCATCGCTTTGAGTAGCGAGTCAGTCACCTGTGCTAGGACAGAGAAGGGCACTCGTGGCACCTGGTGCAGCGCACCCGGACACCACCACGGCCTGCTGGGGCACCGGGTATTCTGCAACGACGCCTGTTTAGGGCAGCTTTCCCCAAAGGAGCACCGGACAGTGCCCAATGCAATAAACTGTAATTGCAGCTTTTTGCAAGGTATGCCCGGCCCCGGCCGCAACCTCAGCTGCTGGTGACGTTCGCCCTGCGTGGAGAACTTTCAGAGGATCGCCATTGGGGCTTGCTCAGTGTAAGCATCGTGCACACACGCTGTAGCAGTTACTGTTGTCTGGTGTTCCCAGCAGCGGCTGTTGGGGCTGCTGCTAGGTGGCGGAAGTACCGCCACCCGGACCAGAGGGCAACCATGGCGGGGAGGTCAGGAAGGAAATTTTTTTCCTCACAGTGTGCATGCGGGATTTGTTTTGGCTGCCTGTTGCTTTTGGCGCGAGAAAATTTTGTGGGTTTCTGCGGTGCCGTTCTGCGGCGGGCTGTTCTGGCGCTTAGAGCGCTGCAATTGGCGGACGCAGGGCAGGGTGCTATCCTGGTGTGCGGGTGCAGTGTGTGGGTGACAGCGATTGGCTGAGGCAGGAACAACAGATTGCTGCTGGGAGCTACTTCAGGAGCGCGCCAGCACACAGTACGCTGCTTCAGGGCGCCGACACACGCGTCTCTTTTCTCTTTTTTCTCTTGTGGACGCTAATATATACTAACCGAGTGCCAGACCCTTTTGCTCCGACTGTTTTGGGGATAAATTTTTTTTCTTCTTTCCTTCTCTTTCTCTTGTTTTCTGCTCACCATCGCCATCGGTTCCACACTATATTATGGTATTCTGTTATTACTAGCATCCCGCCCCGTCTGACTTGTTACATTCTCTCTGAGCAAACAACCTACTTGTTGTCGTCTGTGCTTTCTACAGTGCTGCGTTTTCCCTGGTAGCTGCCCTCATTTTCTATTGTGGTAGTTTATCCCAGACCTGTCAGCGCCTATTGCAATTTTTTAAACAAGGCCTTCTTGTCCTCTCAGCTAGCGCGCCATTGCCGCCACTATTGCCAATTTTATCATAGGAAGCCTACAGTGACTCTCAGTCAATTTTACATCATGGGTTTCTTGAAATTGCATAATAACAAGAACAACTACAAGTTCGCGCAGTTTGACGAGAAACGAGACTACAAGAATCGTTGTCACTCTAAGCAGTCTGCTTGTGCCTTTAGCTCAGGCTCCACGAAGTCCAGAGCCTCCTCCACGTCCTCCGCGTCAACTAACTCCAACTTGACTTTTCAGCTCCCAACGAGGAGCTAATTCTCGCTGGAACTCCTCGTTTTTTCCAATTCTTTAAATTCGTTTAATGTGTACTATAGTTTTTAACGGCTCATGAATTTTTGTTATTGTTATGTTTTTGTCCATCTTTTTCAACTTGTTTTTCATCTTGCTTTGTGTCTTGCTTCGCTTTAAGGAGCACGATCGCAGGGAAAAGTTGATCAATTTGCTTTGGCTTTTGCTATCTTGCAATCAGGATTACTTTAGTCAGGTATAGACGTAGTGCTATCATTTCAATTCTTGCATCTTTATTATTATTCGATTGGCCCATTGCTTTTCCACTCTTTTTTATTACATTCTGCTTTTACCATCTCTTAAGTTTCTAGACGTCCATATCACTTTAATTTTTGTTTTTGTTTTTGTCTTTGTCGTGTCGTATAATAGCGAAGTACAGATTGAAAGAATTTAAGAGAAAAATGACATCAGAGCATGTGGTTTTCTTTTGAAATCTGTATTGAGCAAGCAGTATATAGTTGGCTGAATGTCTCAGAGGATAATAGTTGGGCATGGAAAAGCAGAAGTAGAGAATGGGCCCCAAAAGGGCAAAGGAAGCTGGAAAACTACAATTGATTACTGTTAGGGCGCCTAGTTTACGGGGACTTTCAAGGAACCGCTGTTGTACCTTGGCAGATCCTTGGCAACCGCACACTAAGCGCTCTCTGCCATACTGTAGCATCACGCAACAAACAGCACCCGTAATTTGCAAATGCCTCTGAGCCAAACGTCACCAGATTACGTGCCGGTGGTCTCCACTGGTCATTTATCTGCACGTTTTTTAAGGAAAAGGGGAAACAAGGTCGTGTTCCTGGACTAATTAAGTACCCGCTAGCGAGAGAAAATTACGTTTTATTCATCGGATGAGTTTTCTGGACGATAACTGGCTATTGCCTTAAACATTACGTAGTAGATTTACATGGCTTTATCGTATCGTTTTCCAGTTTGACTCATCGCCACCAACAAATGAGCGAGAGAAACACAAGAGGTCATCCACGATATCTCGTTTGACAAGGCAATCAGGTATCAGACCTCCAGATATAAAGGGCTTGCTGTCACACGTCATTCCCGGTCCTTTAGAACAATCATCAATTATCCAAAAAGGAGGAAAAAACCTAACAGTGTAACCCCAACACCCCGTGTAAACTCCAATTTTAGCACCTTGCACGCTCTTGTTTCTTTTATCTTTTGTTTCAGCGTGCCGTTCGCAATCAGGAAAAGAAACACACCATTCCGAAACGCCCAGTACTGGGTTGTGTGCTATTAATATCCTTGTTGATAGTGAGGGAAACGGCACTATACAGGAAAGGACAGGATCCTAGACCTACCGTGGCACTGGTGCATTTTATGACGTAACGCGGGCGGCCCGCCTTTTTTTCCCGCCAGATCCAAAAAGTATCGAAGGGAAGGAAGCACAAGAAAACACAGAGGGAAGTGTATATGGGCAAAGAAGATAAGACAGCGATGGTTCCCGGCTGTCTGGTGAGGATCGATAACAGGGTAGGTTGCCGCCGGAGCCACAAGCGCCTGCAGAGAGGCCATTTCTGGTGGACAATGTGCGTTACTCTAGGTCCAGCTATAAAGGAAGCAAAGAAAACCACAAACCCAACCTTACTCGCGGACGGGCTTCTAGCATTTACGACCAATTTGGGAGGGGGGAGTCAAGCGCATTCGATCTATCTTGCCATCTTGAGCGTACTGTGGCAGCTAATCTAGAAGAACACAAAAGTGATGAGTGAAGCCGGCTGATGAGAACATGTCTATAGACGACTTCTTACGATGCACAAAACCGGGGCTGGAGTAGCAGACGGAAAGAGACTTTGAATCGGTAGGAATCAAGGATACGTTATGGCCCGGTAAGCGTGGTATTGGGAACCGTCATGAGGGTGATAAGGTTTCTTTCTGGGGAAGTTGGAAGTTGCTATAGTCCCAAAAACAACTCCGAATTTTATGCTTTTGGCAGACTTTTACTCAGGGCATTCGCATAGTATAATTTTTTTGTAGGGATAGCCTTACATTTTGGACTTCGCTGTAGCCACTCCTGAAAAACTTACACAGCTGGCATTACCAGAAAAATAAGCAATTAAAGCACTAAATATTTGCAAAATTTATTATCGTTGTAGAATGCTTGATTTACAAAGGTTGGACATGCAAGAACAATCAACAAAATGTAAACAACCAAAAATCAGTAAAGAAAAATATCCAGAAAGCCAAACGGTATATGTATGCAGTGAGAAATAAGAAAAAAAAATAAACAATTAAAAATCAATAACCAAAACAAAAACCCAGCGATTCTTGGATCAAATCACACGGGTAAAAACATTTCATGACTTCATTACTCAAATCTAGGCTTCTTCACCTCTTTCTGGAAGTATAGAGGTTTTCTTTTGCCATTGTCACTGCCAGCGTTCTCAATGACCAAGTCTTCATCTCCGTCTACTTTCATATTCCCAGGTTTGCTGAAAGCACCATTCAGTTTTCTTTCAATGTGCTTCTTCAGATACAATTGATGCCCATTATCATCATACTCCCACTGGTTCTTTTCTAACTGCTGCAGCTGATATCTTTGTATGTGCCCTGTGGTACCCTGGTTATCGCTGAACTGTAGTTTGCCGCCGTGGTACTTGTTGGCTCTAGGAGTGCGCTCCACTGACAAAAGTGGCATTGCCGGGCGAAATTTTTGGCTAACTGGATGATCCATGGAAAATTCAAACTCTTTTGGTAGCTCCTTAAAAGCACTATCCACATTTTCAAGTGTACTATCAGTTTTCATATTTGACTCGCCGTGGACTCCATGCGTGGCCTGACTTTCAATTTTGGCATCAATACTGAAGTCCCGAAGTTCACCGTGTGCACCCTGTTCCTCTCGCTGAAAGTCGCTTTGCGTATAATGTTGCTGTCGATAACTTGGCCCGGTTTTGCCAGCTTGAGATTCACTGATGTCTTCTTCATTAAATAATAAACCCTCATTGATATTTTCGCCTCCCATCAACTCGGCCTTCTTGGTTAAACACCAGTTTTCAATATCGAAACCATTTATCGAAATGGCATCATTCGCATCATGATTACCATCACCCTGCTCTTCATCAACTGGACTTTGCTCGCGGTTAGAATCAACGTTATTATTGCTTGGTCCATTGGTTTGTTGGCGAGAAAGCCTGCTCTCGGCGCTTTTCCATTTGTGAAGTTTGATCAAATTTAACAAATCATCCAAGCAGTCTAAGTAGCCTTTGTGTCGTAGAAGTGAGCTTTTAGAGTTAGACAATCTGTACAACGCAGCGACAGAGTTTGCGGCGCTCTTAAATTCGTTTGTAAGTTTGGTATCAAGCTCGTTGAGCTGTGATTGTGTAACTGGTATCGATGGCGGTAAATTGGAAGACAAATTTGACAAGTCCATGTTAGAGAAAACTGAAATAGCGATTTTACAATTTTTAGTATTATCTTTTTGCTTGGCAAGCTATTCAACTGAGAACTTTTGATCAATGTGTCAAATCGTTACTGTTGGCGATGACCTTATGATTGTAGGAGATGAGCGCAGAAAGTGGTCTTTGGATTACCTAATTAGTAAACTGTTTCACGATAGGAACTGCCGATATCGTTATAAAATTTCACTGTGTATTTAACCCTTTATGTGGTGGCACTGATAGAAGAAGTTGCTTAGGCCGTCCGACAATAATACAGTCATTAGGTTAAATTAGGCTGCTTACAAAAACATAGACATCACCAATATCAGCCGTTAGGAAAAGAAGAGCGGGATTCCCATAGAAAAAATTTCAGGGCAACACTACCCGGGGTTCTTGCGCTACTAACCGCCCCCCTCCACTCAAAGCGCATGCCCATGTGATACTCGCAGGCAGCATGCGCACCAGCCAGAGAGCTTTCAACATGGCGAGACAGGAAGCTGCCATTTGCCTTCATCTAAAAGTTAAGGTAGTAGAATTTCTAACTCACTTAAAAGTATCCTTACTTGCTTATGGCCAGAATAATTATAAAAGGGTCATGAAAGTTGCAATTCTGCCAAATACTTTTTTCCATTGTTTTCTATTTGTTTATCACTCAACCCCCAAAGATTACACTTAACAACCCAATCCTCTCCTAAAGGTCTCTTGTTTGCCCTTCAATAAACGAAAAACCCATCAATACTTCATCATGATCAACTTGCTAGCTATGTACACTACCTCTTTTGAGGCTGAAGACAAGAATTACAAAGAATTTGCTATAGAGAGTGAACAACCAATCTACTGGGACAGAACTTACGCTAGCTTGAACTGTAAGCCTCCCGTCGAAACGATTGCCGAAGCAAATAAGCAGAATTCCAAGAAAATACAGTTCTCCTCGAAGGCCAAGAAGCCATGGTACCACTTCGTTTTGAAAGTCGGCAAAATCGGAAAAAAAATGAGAGCCTCAAAGCCCAGAGTCCTCGCTAGTAAAGCTGATGCTTCCGAAATTGACGATTCTAGCGACTCCGAGTATGAAGAGAATGAAGCTTTCACCGATAGATTTAGATACTTTGATGAAAAAGCATCCTACGTCAAGCGTTACCACTAAATATAACATTAGTGGCAGGTTATCTCTGCTATATGTTTGATATCACATTGAAAATCATTAAATACATGGGCGGACTCTTGCTGAGTTTTTAATGTATGTTTCAAATATGGTATAACTAATAAGTTGATATTTTTATTGATTTAGTCGATATTTTTCTTACTAAAAACACAATTGAATAAATTTAGTTATATACAACTAAAATCTAGTGTGACTTCAACACAAACTTTCTGTTATATTAATATTACCTCGAGCTTATTTGGACAATAATAAGCTCTCCAATAGAACGCTTACTATTAGAATTCATTAAAATTAAGACTTATTCTTCCATTAAAATTCAGGGAACCAAAAGTTTTGCAAGATTAGTGTCTGCAGTAGACCAGAAAGGCTTCAACCCACCTAATTATCGGAAACTTAGTCAAATAAGTTTGTCTGGACAAACTCACAAGGATGACCTATAGCCTCCGCTTGATAGCACAAGTTTTCAATTTCCTCATTTCTAGTTTTTACAATACCCTTATGGGACCAGCTGTTTCCCTTAAGTAGTATAGTATTCAACTGGATACCTTGCTTGAAAAGCGTCGATCTTATGGTAATATATTCTATTATCGTGTCAGATTTGGAAGAATGATGATGGGCAGCACCATCATCTTTTTTATTGAAACCGACAAGAATGTCTTTGCTTGCGAATCGACCAGGGTGATGATAGTCTGGAGAAAAGAACTCTTCAATCGAGTTTATACTCTCAAAGTTAAAATCATTCCAATTGGGTAAGTATATTATTGACTTTTCTTTGGTTAGAGCAGTATTAATCAATAAGTTGTCAAAGTTGGCAATAAATAGTTCTTGATCGCGCGGTAGGTTTTCTCGGTTCTGAGGCTGTGCTTCGTGATCCAAAAAGCGAAGCTTTTGCTCATTGAGACTCTGATAATGATAAATCAAAACGATTTTGGCAAACTTAAGCTTCCCGTCATAATCACTTTTGAAATAATTATCCACAAAATTTTCAATAGAATTATCGTTTTTGCTAACGCACTTAAGCATAATCGCAAGAGTAACTTTCAGCTTGTCTAAAGTCAACCGATTGATCTTGTTGAAAATGGATTTGAAGTTTTTAATGGTGGACAGGCCACTTGAAAGAGGGGTGATGGCTATAAGTACGCTTCCATTTGTGGCCTGCTCCCTTATAGAAGGGCTCAATTTAAAATCATCTTGATCATCTCTTTTATGTAATGTAAGGTTGCTAGTGGTGTGGCCTTTGGCGTTGCCGAAATCAGACTTGGCTAAATTTAACAAATCCTTGGCATCACCACTAGACTGTTTAACATTATGATTCAGACTGATATATTGGTACGTGAGAACTTCGTGATTGGGATCCATATGTAACACTCTGAATTTTGTGAAAGAATATTTGTGCTCAGACTTTTCATCATCGTAGGAAAGAAACTGCAGCTTGTAGCAGCTGTCTACCCCGCTATTGAACAACTTGTAGTTTTTAGAAATCACTATAGGATCAAACATCTCCAAGGATTTGTAGTATAAGCTTTCTGTGTTTCTTAATATGACTATCAAAAATATCACAAGAACTACAAGTAAGCGGAGTAATTTCAATGACAAGAGTTTGCCAACGACCTTTTTAAACAAAAGCCTAAAGTAGAGTCTCGGAGGGAGCCCTCTGCGGATGGCCCCGCTGTTCTGGCTATTACTCCTCTGCTTGTTCTTCTCTTGGAGTATTCTGTTGATAGAGTCTCTGAGCGAGTCTGATGCCATTTTGGTATTGTGGGTTGGTCCAGAGTATTGCCTAAATGTCAAAGGACCCTTCTACTGGTACTCGAAACATTTTGTCTGTCTCGCGCTTTGTTGACGGAACGTTTCTTTGTTTTTTTCCTGCTCCTTTTCTGGAGCGCTATTACATCGCGCCAGGGCCTGCAACACATTCTGCCATAACGATAAGTCTGCGTGTTACTTGCAGTTCAGCCGTTGTTCGGCAGCCAGAACCAGTCTTTTCAAAGCAAAAATAGGGCTTTATATCTTGCTGTTTAGGGCACCTGGCCATGAAAATACCCGCTAGTGGGTTTCAAGCCTCACCATCGGCAATACAGCGAAGGGTGCTACGAAGGGTTATGAGAATGCACGCGTCCACATTTTTTGTTTTTACTTTCCCAAAGAGGAAACGAAACACGCTGCGAATTTACTTTGCCAGACTGGGATTTTTTCTTTCTTGCGAAAATTTGAAAACGCACCGCACAGTTTGGATGTCCAGAGCCTTACATGTATAGCAGCAGGTTTCAGAAACTTTTCTTTCATGGTCAAGCAATTTGATTTTGTCTTCTCTCTCTCAAGCGCAAACTCACAAAAGAAGTGCCAACAAACAGTATCAGAATAGAAGATGGCAGCTGTAGCTTCGACGGCGAATATTCTCCGTTCGATCAACATCAATGTTGATTACAGAAGTGTGAATTCACAGGTTAAAGACTTTTTGCTCCATTACAAGGCTCCTACTACCGGCATCAATGACGCAGGCCTCGACGACAATATCGATGACTTGACTTCGAACTTGCAAAATGTTGACATCGGCAACGGCCCTAAATATATGTACTTGTTGCAAAAGATTGCCAACAGAGACGTTTCAACCTTGTACATTGACTTGGACGATGTGAAAAACTATGAAGAAAGCATCTTGTTCAACAACTCTAGAAATGTCGGCAAGAGCGATGGCTCTTTGGTTGACTTGATCTGCTCAAACACATTGCACTACACTGAGCTTTTCTCCAGAGCTATAGATGAAATTTTGCCTGAACCAACTGTTGACATAAGTTACAAAGACGATGTTTTGGACGTTATTGTCCGTCAAAGAAAGTTGAGAAACTTGCGTTTACAGGCAGAAAACCAGGAAGAGTTATTGAACTCTGGTCTCATGAACGAAGATTCTCAAAGCCAAGTCAATAACAATAACGGAGAAGCTGAAAACCAGAATGAGTTGTTCCCAGCTTCTTTGACCAGAAGATACTGTCTCTACTTCAGACCTTTGACCGATTTGTACAGAGGCAAAGGCAAAGCCTTGGCTGTTAGAGAAGTCAAAGGTAACTTGTTAGGTCAGCTTATCACTGTCAGAGGTATTGTTACCAGAGTTTCCGATGTTAAGCCATTGATTGAGGTTAACGCTTACACTTGTGACAAGTGTGGCTTTGAAATTTTCCAAGAAGTCAACTCCAAGACATTTACTCCATTAACCGAATGTAATTCTGAAGTATGCACCAAGAATCAAAACAAAGGTCAGCTATTCATGAGTACTAGAGCTTGTAAGTTCTCTGCTTTCCAAGATGTCAGAATCCAGGAGTTGGCAAACCAGGTTCCTGTTGGACATATTCCAAGAAGTTTAGATATTCACATCAATGGAGACTTAGTCAGAAGTGTGAATCCTGGTGAAACTGTTGACATTACCGGTATTTTCCTTCCAAGCCCATACACAGGTTTCCAAGCATTAAGGGCCGGCTTGTTGACTGATACTTATTTGGAAGCTCAGTTCATTAGGCAACACAAGAAGGCTTACCAAAATTTGAGTTTGGACATTGATGTTGAAATGAAATTGGATCTCATCCGGTCTGAAGGTAACTTGTACGAGCGTCTTGCACAGTCCATTGCTCCAGAAATTTTTGGTCACGACGATGTCAAGAAAGCATTATTATTATTGCTTATCGGTGGTGTCACCAAGGAAATGAAAGATGGTATGAAAATCAGAGGTGACATAAATATCTGTCTTATGGGTGACCCTGGTGTTGCCAAATCTCAATTATTGAAGAGCATTTCTAAGATTTCCCCCAGAGGTGTTTACACCACTGGTAGGGGCTCCTCTGGTGTTGGTTTAACCGCTGCCGTAATGAGAGACCCAGTCACCGACGAAATGGTTCTAGAAGGTGGTGCCTTGGTGTTGGCCGATAACGGTATTTGCTGCATTGATGAATTCGACAAGATGGATGACAACGACAGAACTGCTATTCATGAAGTGATGGAACAACAGACAATTTCCATCTCCAAGGCTGGTATCAACACCACATTGAATGCCAGATCTTCGATTTTAGCTGCTGCTAACCCTATTTACGGTAGATACAACGCCAAACTTTCCCCATTAGAGAATATCAACTTGCCAGCCGCATTGTTGTCCAGATTCGATATTGTGTTTTTGCTTTTGGATTTGCCGACCAGAGAAAATGATGAGAGATTAGCTGCCCATGTTGCTTATGTGCACATGAAAAACCGTCCACCGGAATTGAACTTCAAACCGCTTGACGCCACCACCATCAGACAGTTCATCTCCAAAGCTAGAACTTACAAACCAGTGGTGCCTAAGGAGGTCGGCGACTACGTGGTAAACTCATACATAAAAATGAGACAAGACTCCAAACAGAATGAAGGTTCCATCAAACAGTTTTCCCACACCACTCCAAGAACTTTCTTGGCTATATTGAGAATGTCCCAAGCATTGGCTAGATTAAGATTCGACAATGAGGTCAAAATAGAAGATGTCGAAGAAGCATTGAGATTGACAGAAGTTTCCAAATCGTCCTTGTACCTTGACGAAGATTCGGAGAAAGAAAAACAGGACACTAGTGCCACTACTAAAATTTACCAGTTCATCAGAGAACAAGCAGCCCACGCCAAGCAAAGACACCAGCTTGAAAACGGCAGTCCGGTTCTCGACTTGGAGGAAATTCAAGCTAATATTATTGCCAGAGGTTTCACCAAGACCCAATTGGATGACTGTATCAGCGAGTACGCCTTTTTGAATATCTGGTTCGTCAACGAAAATAAAACCAAGTTGTATTTTATTGACGCCGTGGACGAGTAATGGGTAATATAACTTTTTGTGTTTGATACATTTATGTTGATTGGTTTTATTTAGCACTTTTGTGATGTTACTTTTTTGAATGTTGTTGATCTTTGTATACAAGTAAATTTTTTTCTTTCCTATTCTTTGTTATTATGGTTAATGTTCCTGTTATATTTCATTTATCTTTCTTATCTTTTCACTTCTCGATAATGTTTTAAATTATGTTCGAAACTTCAATATTTTGCAATGCAATATTTCTGCTTTTACGGTACTCTGATTGTGCAAAATTTTGTAAGGGCCACTTTCGAATTATTCAAGCCAGGTCTTTGAGGAAAAATGCTATTTGAGGACGAATATAAAATTAATATTCAAAGCAAACTAAATGAAGGGGAAAAGCTGTTAACCAGAATGCGTGAACGGACACTAGAGACCAAACAGGGTGCAACGAGACATTAGCGAGTGCTGAGTGCGATTATGTAACCTGATAAAAGCTTTTGCCATTCAAGAAAAGGGCACCTCAAATACAAAATTCGAAACAAATAGATAAACAAGTAAAGGAATAAACCAATATATATCAGAAGTTAATAAAGAAGAAAAAGAAATGATGAATGTAAAAAAAGCATAAAAAAGAGAAGAAATACTAATAAGACACATCATAGATTATCATTTCGTGAATTAGGCTGGTCAAAAACAAAAAATGTACAAAACAAAACAATTGTTTTCAAGATAATATTGAGGAAATGGAGAAATAATAATAGTAAAAAATAACATAATTCATTGCTCATAAAAAGTAATCACTTCTTTGTTGTTTTTCAGGGGCCATGCGCTGCGAATCATCAGGCACGGCGCTGAATATCTTGAATTGAGGATTTAGATCTTCGTTAACCTTCATAACACTGGCAACGTTACCACAACGGTAACAATAGTTTGGAGCAGACCACACGGTCACCACGTCTTTATCTTTAAAATGATACCTGAAACCTTCCATCACCAACTGATGCGCTCTCGCAATAAGTTTCAAATCATTGACATAATTGAACTCTCTAGCAACGCGGGAGCCGAATAACCAACCAGCGCCTCTTGGTGAAACAGACCAATTCTTCACATTGTCAGGATCGGACCAGACCAAGTCACAGAATCCACCTTCGTGAGGAATTTCCTGAGCTCTTGACAACACTCTAATCTGATCGAGCATTCTGATTTCTGGTGATAAACCGCCATGAATACAGAGGATCTTACCATCGATGATGGCCGCCAAGGTCAAGAAGTCGAAAACCTGACAACAATATTTCCAAACAGTAGTTGATCCGTACTTGGTTAAGCATTCTTCATAGAAACCATAAACTTGGGTAATCTGTCTAGACTCGTGGTTACCTCTAACCAATGTGATTCTTGATGGATATTTCACTTTCAAACACATTAATAGCGTGAAGGTTTCAAGAGAAAAATAGCCTCTGTCAACATAGTCCCCCAAAAAGATATAATTTATATTATCTGGAAACCCGCCAGAAATTCTAAACAATTCAAGCAAGTCATGAAACTGGCCATGAATATCGCCACAAACCGTTACGGGGCTCTTGACAGGTTGGATATTAGACTCTTCCATAAGGATCTCCTTCACCATTTCACAAAGCTCTTTCATGTCATTTTCGTGCAATGATTGGCACTTTTTGACGGTTTCTAACCATTCATCAGGACCTCTTCTTCCGGGCATTTTCGGTATTGCTATTGAATGCGTTTAATAGAAATGGTGACACCAACTTGACGGTGAATAAAGTGTTGGATGATGGGAATGATATTTATAAACTGGATAGTGTCAATCAGTCAGTCCAATTTTTTGGCGCCACAAAAGTTACTTTTTTTTCCAAAGTTGTTTGGTAATGATTACGATGATGATCCACACGCAAAGAACGTAAGCACACGAAGAAAAGTTAATTAATGTGACTAAGACAACGCCGCAAAGATTTCGAGATGAGATGTAAAGACAAATCTCTAAGAAAAGATGTGATTAAGTGTCTGTTACTTCCAAGGGTAGAGTCTCCATAAACCAGTATTGACGTGTTTGCTGCTTGGAAAGCACTGGTGCTGTTGTTGCTGTGGCGGTGAGACGCTTTGCCCTTGATTTCTTCCTCTCTTTCTTTCCAATGAGGTTCTCAGTTTTTCTTCCTTGTGACTTTCTCGCTAAGAGTGGGCGCCTCTCACGTCATGTGCATATCATGCATGAACACCCCCTGTTGCCACACACTACTCCCGGCATGCGCACTCTGCTACGCAGAGGAACCTTGAAGAATACATTACGTACATCGCGGATTAAATAGCCACCAGTATATATGTGTATTGTCTATAAATGTTTCTATCAGAACCAAAAGATAAAGTTGAAATGTGACTTTCAGGAAAAAAATAAACCGTAAAATAAGTGAAAATCAAAAGGCTTAGGACAAGAAAGTAACAGTTGGTTTTAGTTTAGTGCCTAGAAGAAGAAATGCCTAGAGGCATTTGGTATAAATAAAAAGGAAAAACCTGTTTAAAAAAACAAGAAAACGGTTGAGAAATATTGAAAGAGCTCAACAGATAAGAATAATGATTGGAAAAGATAACAATTAAACTTCTAACTTGTCTTCAAGAGTTCTAACATTCTCGATGACTAAATCTGACTTTTGTTCCTTCTCTCTGGAAGCAAAATCTGCTGATCTCCAAGCATGAGGATAGTTTTCATACAATTCATCAATATCCTCCAACTTCAAGTTCTTAGTTTCATAGACAAAGTAGAAGGTGAAAATGAATGCAAGAATGTTGAAAGAACCCCAGATGAAGTACACTTTTGCTCCCAAACCAGCATTACCAGGGCCAGAATCAACCAAGTACGGAGTAGCGTACGCGATAGCAAAATTCCACAACCAGTTGGAAGCAGTAGAAACGGCCATAGACTTGGCTCTTAACTTCAATGGGAAAATCTCACCACAGATGACCCAGACAATAGGACCAAAAGAAAGGCCAAAAAAGCCAATGAAAATGCAAATGAATGCAATCATGACCTTATTAGCGGTATCGCTACCACCAGCGGCAACAGAAGTAATGGAAATGATAAAGTCACATATGGCCATACCAGCAGAGCCAACAAGAAGAATTGGCCTTCTTCCAAAGATCTCAACGCAGAACATACCTGGAATAGTCATGATAGCGTTCATCAGATTACACACAATGGAAATAACAAAAGAATTGCTGATACCAGCTTCTTTGAAAAAGGTAACACCATAGTAGAATACAAAATTGATACCTGTCAATTGCTGAAACGCTTGAATACCAATACCAGTAATTATTCTCTTCAATTGGCGACTTTTGGTGCTAAAAACGTCTTTCCAGCCAGCAGCACCAAAGCTCATTTCGTAGTCATAGTTGGCCTTGATTTCATCATACTCTTGTTCAACTTGCGAGCTGTTGACAGACCTCTGACGTAAGATAGCCAAGGATCTCAAAGCCTTTTCTTTTTTGTTCTTGGAGACATAGAATCTTGGGGTTTCGGGCAAGAAAATAAAGCCTATGCCGAGAAGAAGAGCCCAAGAGAGTTGGACAGCAATAGGAATTCTGTAACTTCCACTGTCATTTCGCTTGTGAGTAACGTTCACAATCACTGTGGCTAACACAAGACCAAAAGCAAAAGCAAACTGATATAGTGACACAATAGCACCACGAACGTTTTTCGGCACTGTCTCAGACTGGTACAAAGGGATCACCGCAGCAACAATGCCAACACCAAAGCCAGCAAAGAAACGACCCGCAATAAGCATGTTGATTTCGGTGGAGGCTGTCTGGAGAGCGATACCAAAGTTGAAAATTACCAAACTACCAACAATCACACACCATCTTCTGCCCACAGTGTCTGAAGCAGCAGGGGCGACTATAGCGCCAGCGAAGGTTCCGAGGGATAAGATGGAGACAATGATAGCGTTCTCGGTGGATGAAAACTTCCCCACGAGGTCTCTAGGGAATCTTTCTAGGACGTAATCCATTGCCAAGACACCACTAATAGTACCTGTATCATACCTAAAGAGAAAATGTTGTTAGTAAACTATGAACGCAAAATTGTATATGTTTTAGGAAACACGAAATATCTAACATACCCCATAAGCATCCCGCTGAAAGCGGCAAAGACACCAACAAAGATAGACATAAAGCTCGACCCTTCTTGATGGGCCTTGGAGCCTACTTCAAAAATGGACCTATAAATCTCTTTTATAGCTTTGAAAGCCATTTCGTATTGTAGTGGTAACTCAGATGAAAATTAGCGTGCTTGTGACCTGTATGCACCGCTTAGTATCAACAGCTTTCGGTACTGAGGCGACTCCGCGATGAGATGCAAGAAAAGTATCCACGAGAGCCTGACACCAGGGGATGTGACGAATAGCTCTATGCTAAAAAGCAAAAATATAGCTTCTTATATGTAAAGAAGTGGCCGAATTATGGAAGCGCCCGAATATTATTGAAGTGATTAATTACTGTTAGAGTTGACGCGATATCTTTTCGATCCACGACCTGCCGAAGAGTGAAACTTTTTTTCGGTTTTCCTTTTCTCGTATCTTGCGTCGGGTCAAAAATGGCAACGCAATGTGAGTTTGGGTTTTCGACAGGTGCCAGCCGTGTAAGGAAATATAGTAGCAAAAAGCCTCTTTTTCAGCAGTTTGCTACCAAAATATCACAGAAGCAAATATGGCCAGCTGGGGGTGGTTTATATTATCTAGAAAGACGTGAGACGTGAGTTTTCGCAGAGATCCTGAGCGGCTCTGAGGAAGCTGCATCTCCGGAAGCGGACAAAAAGGTGCTCTTTCATCAGCGACTGTGGCGTTCTACAATGCTTCTGACGCCTTCCCCATCCTCTGCAAAGGCAATACCCGTGCACGGACTGGCGGCCTATCGCACCTCTAGCTCTCTGGCTCTAAATGAATGCCTTAAATACAATAAGGCAGCATTCACTGTGGGTGTATGTGTGCGCCTCCAGTAGCGAATTCTCAGTCTCATCAGCCGTGTAAAACCGTCCCTGTGGTACAGCCGCTTCGTCTATGAAACCCGACCCAGTGTAACCGCAATACCGCAAACTTCCAGGATCCGTCCTAATCTCAAACCTTGCCAGTAACAGAAGTAATCTAATCCATAATGCCTCTCCTGTAAACTCACATAATAGGCAGAATTTACACCTTGCTTTGGATCATGACCAAGCTGGACCTGTCTAACCTTGAGCATCACGCCAAAATCAGCCTCCAAACTCTGGAGGTTTTTGCATATGTGCAGTGTGAGATACGTGCCTTGTGGCCGCAATGTGCGTCGACATTTTCGCGGCCGTACACTTGTGAATAAGGAACAACCATCATTAGTTATTTGTTGTTAATGGGCCATCTAACTTACACTACTTCGAATATAGAAAAAATTAGTAATAGAAGAAAGTGGTACTAATAAACTTGAATTAATCTTAATTTGCTATCATATGGGTCTAATAAAGAACAAAACGTTATCGTTTAAAGATAGAAGCAAAACAGACTTTGAAAATTAGTAATCTAAAAATTTGTGTAGTGAAAACTTGAAAAAACAGATCATAATAAAAATTAAGTTGGAAGATAAAAGAACAAATGAAAGACCAAAAGTAAAAAAGAAAACGGAAACCTTGTTGGAAACAGCAGAGTGTTTTCTCGTCAAAATTAGACGCTGACTTCAGAATGGGTAACGTTTTCCTTTGGCTCGCTCTCCATTTGGGTGGCGGCAGCTCCTTCATGGTCCAAAAAGGTGGTTGGCTTGAATTTCTTGGACTGCCATGCATGTGGGCAGGTCCGGTATAACTCATCAACTTGTTCCAATTTCAAGTT
>JASTUX010000025.1:43597-262229 GCA_031125595.1 Saccharomycopsis capsularis
GATACCACCAAAGGCAGCAAAGACACCGACAAAGATGGCCATGAAGGTAGAACCTTCACTCTTCTCCTCAGTGTTGACAAACCTTCTGATCAAGGATTTGCGAGCAGGAGCAGGAACAGACATGACGGATTATGGTAGGGGAAAGCTGTGCACTGTAACCAATCAATGTAGACTATGGATGGGTTAGAATAGTTTTTGATATCTATGATTTCTTTAACAACGAAAGGGAAAAAAGAGTAAGAAATAACCATCAAAAATTCGAGAATTGGGGAGGGAAAAACTGGGTATTTATAATAAATCATTTGACAGGACATTCCAGGCAACGCCCCAGCTGGAAAAACAGGAAAAGCCCGATGAGCCAGCAAAAAGAGACACGCGAACAATAGAAAATCTTGTAAGAAACTGCAAGTGACCTACAAGCCGTGTTGAGTTTTGGCTCCTGGCAGCAAGACGGAGAAATAGTTTCTGCATGCCGAGGCATGAGAATTATCCATTAGGGGGTAGGCGTGCATGGGCTAACATAAGCGCGCCCGATGATACGCCTCGTTGCAGTAGTTTTTTTTCCTTTTGCGCACGAATGTCCTATGTCCTGCACGGCTCTGCTCCCCGCGTCCCTAAGTTGTCGCTAGTTGGAGAGATCTAAAGTCTAAACAGAGGCCTTTTGTCTAAGCAGTGCGAACCTTTCTCTTCCTGCCAGTAGGCTCGACTGACACAAAATTTGCCGCTAACATATTCCTCTCTCAAAACATTTGCGAGTATATACAGTACCTAATTCCTTGAGCACTTTTAGCTGCTTTTGGCCGCTATTGCAAGAGCAACCCTAGGCCAATATTTAGCAGCACCCGGAAGTGTATTAAATGTGCTTTTATTTTTTTCAAGAAATCTGGACATTGCATAGCTGGCGTTCCACTACCGCATTTTTCTGGTCATTTTTTCCTGTTCATTACGCAATGAAAAAGACCTCCCTACAGAGAAGAGTCCCTCTTCCTCCAAAGGTTAAACGCTCCCGGAAAAAATCTGCTAACCAAAATGAGCAGCCGCGTTCGGGACATTTGGCTTTTTTAGTATCGAGTTGGCTGCGTGTCTATTGCTTATTGCAAAACTAAGGTTTATTCCTAGACCGTCCCGCGCCAAAAAGCCATGAGACACATAAGCTTTTAAACGCGAAAAAATATGGGGCAGAGGTCATTGTTTAGGATAGAGCAGTATGGGGAACGGAGCCTGTAAATAAGAATAAAAATAAAGTAAAAAAAGAAAGAATTTAAAAAGAAAATAGACAGTTTTAATTAAGATTAGGATTTGAGATACTTGCGGCACATTGAAAGAGCTTTCAATGTGCCGCGAACTTCTTTGGAATTATATTCCCAGGACAAAGAAAGGCTGTCGTTTAAACAGTGCGGATTCACAATAGCAATCCTTGGGAATGGTAGAATGCCTTGCCTTTTGATAGCAGGCACAAAAGGAATTGGGTTAACCAAAAAAGGCAACCCATGAGAGCTTTGAACCTAACCTAAGAATATCAGAAGCTAGCTATGGACTGATGACCGTAAATTTTTTGCAGATTGTCAAACAATGTACAGGGTGCTTTTGCAGGCTCCTATTGGCCAAAGTTCAGAGTCCAGATACACGACCCCACATATCGTTAAAAATATTGCCTAATTTGTTCAACCTTCTGTCTGCATGGCTCCAATGATCTGAGCTATTGTCAAGTTATGGTGACAGAATGACCTTGTGAAATCAAACTTAAGCCAAGTGAAAACAAGAGATACATTGAGGGAGCACTACACTATACCAAGTCCAGTTTTGGGTATAGGAATATATGATATAAGGGCATGGTCAAACAGGTGTAAGTTAGACAATCCAATAGGTAAATAGGTTTTGAAGGCTTGGATAAAAACGACACTTTTATTATTCACATGAAAAAAAGGGGCGGGAAATTAAACAGAATCACTACCGGTATTTACTGGGGCCATTTATAAACCATCCACGTTGAGATTTCGGCATAGAATATTTTTTTCCATTTAGCTCTTTTTGCTGTGTAATATCTTTTAGTAGCACTTGTTTTCTACATTCAACAACGACGAGAAATAATATTCTTTCCAGTGGTTCTTACAACTTCGCCCATTCTTGTCGCGGCGTAAGAAAAGAGAGGAAAGAATGCCTACCTTCTTGCCCAAGGCGATTGCCGTTTTCCGTCGCTTTTTCTAAAAAACCTACAAACTTGGCCAGCTGTCCCGCTATGCGCCAACAGGGAGGGTGTGTACTGTCCCACAAAAGCTATGAGCCTTAGCGGGAGTACTAGCCTCGTTTGTATGCACTCCGCACCTGCACCCCAACTTTTGCACCTGCATGGATCTCATGCTTGTGCTATGGGGGGCGGCTAGCATATTTAGTGGGGCTGGCGAATCATCCATGCCAGAAGCTGCCACCAGTTCTCTTTGTTGTCAGAATAGCCACGTACTGTCAAAAGATTTTTAAGGCATTACTTCGTCCCCTCCCAAATTGCAACTTAGGAGAGCAATTGTCTTCGAAGGCCGTGAAATTTTCCATACAGGCTTTTGAAGACTGTTCATGGGAAGGCCTTTTGTTCAGTGCATTGTAAGCTGTCGGGTTGCATAGGTACCGTACCTGTTTAATGTCTTTCCATTAAGACTTTTTTGGAAGCCCGCTGTCTCCAATTTCCACCACGGCATGAGGTTTCCCCATATTGGTGTTCTGCTTTACTGGGAATTTTGTATCAGCGTGAACACCATTACTGTTTGCCCAAAAACAAGCCGATTTCAAGGTATGCCCAAAACAAATTCAGCTTAAGATGCAAAACTATTCCTGACACAGGCTCAAAAGTGTATTTCTCAGTGAGAAGATTCAATTTTTCTTTTAATTCGGGCTATTTGAAAACACGACTGGAATCTTCAGTGTAATCCGGTATTTCGCGTCTATTTTGATGAAAAAGATATTTCGGCTTTTTAGCATAGGCCATTTTGAAACATTGTGGCGGATACATTGGGTGCAGGCAAGCTAGAAGCACAGAAAACAGCGTCAGAGCTAACAAAATGCCTGCGAGAATACTAAGAGATTTTCCATGTTTTTGTGCATAGTTTTCTCTTGACTACCTTCTTATTGTAGACATTAATACCTTTTCTTTCATGCAAGCACTATGAGGATAATGAGCAGCCATTTGAAGATCTTGAAGCCAAAAATGTCAAGCAACAAAAACATCGTGCGTCTCCATTTCAAAATGCTCGGAAGCACATGTCTGAGATAGTTTGCTTATTGACACGTTAATCTTGGGTAAGTATACCGCTGGCTCATGATTAATGTTGCTCAGCTTAAATAACTTTCTGAAATAACAACAGAGAAACTAAATTTGGGCTCAGAAACCTTAGCCCATATTTCTTTGTGGAAGTCCTAAATATGTCTGGTATTTACACATTATATGAACTTGGCATGCCAAAAACTGTTTATTGATTGAGTACATAGGTCAGCTCCTCTTGGTTTTTAGCTTGCAAACAATTTATGTATTTCTCTGCCATTTTTTTTGATCATTAGCAAGGTTCCCGTAGGCTCATTTGCAGCAAGTTGTTCTGACTCCCTCAATGACTCAATCTGCTTTGTAAAGTAAAAATGTTCCAGCATTTCATTTTCCCATTCGAGAGATTTAATATAATCGCTGTTGTCTTTATCACTATTGTCGTTACCACTTGGCAACGATTGTTCAGCAAGTTGCCTTTCTAAGCGCACAATTTCATTTTCAATTGTCTGGTTCTTAACTATCTTAGTATCAACTGGTTTCTTCAAAAGCATCATTTTCTTTGACTCTGTGAAACTACCGTAAGCTTCCTTCATAGCATTACATTCTGCTTTTAACTCGTCTGCCTCACTCTTGAGCCCGTTAATTTCACTTTGGCTTTTCCTTTCCAAGAACTGAAAATCTCTGCCCAATTTTTCATAATCATTTTTCAGATCTAAATACTTGGAGCTTATGTCGTTTATATAGTCTTCGTTATTCTCATATTCCTGGTAGTTTTTATGAATAGCTTTTAGCTGACATTTGTAAAGATCTGACTCCCTTTTGAAATTCTTCAGCTCATCCTTTAATAATTTATTGGAACGTTCCAGACTAGAGATTCTCTCTTGCAGCTCTTTATGCTGTTTGTGCTCTTCACCGTTGTCTTTCAACAGATGTAACCGGCTATCATATATAGTAAGCTTGCCTTTCCTGTGCGACTTTGATTTTTCATGTGATTCTAAGGCGCCTGAGCTTTTCAATATCCTAAGCGAATTGTTCTCGAAAAATTTTTCAAAATGCAACCTGTCTGCATTTTCGAGAAAAGATATCAAAGTTTCACAAAGCATCTTTTTTTTACAACGTAATCCCACTTCCACGAAAATCGAAAAAAGAGCTTGAATTTGCACATAATCACCATGTCCTAGGTCAATGTCCTTCCTGGGCATCGATAAAAGCTTTTTCGGGATGATAAATTTGAAGTAATAGTTCAAAACAAAACCTTTTGGGTCCTCTTGTCTTGGCATGGTTAACTCTTTTGTTTCGAAGTCAAAGTCTGTACCTGCATCAGAATCTGAATAGATATCATTATCAAAGTCACACCCAAATTTCTTTACCCTCACGTTACTCTTTTTCCTTTGGTATTTTTTAATTTCAATTGTTGGACTTTTTTTTGGGCTTTTCTTTGGACTCACAGTGAACGCATTGTACATGACATAGCTATGGTTAATGATGGCCATAAGCTTTTCAAAATATTGAATGTTTGCCTCCAGTAGGTTTTGGACATTACTCGTTTTTCCTGAATAAAAGTCATTAGAAAAGTCAGGAATAGAGTCATCTAATATACTTTTCAGAATTCTATTGATAGCAGGTGAATCAACAACTTCCGCTAAAGAAAAGCTTGATTCAATGGGCCTTTCTGGGAACTGACAAAGCTATAGATATGGCATAAATATTAGACATACTTTTCTTTTCTATTCCGACGGTACAAATGCAGAAAGAAAGAGGGTTGAAAGTTTTTCTACAACATACCCAGTTGAAAACGGCTTTGATAAAACCTGCATCTATTTCTGTAGGATTCACCACCATTTTGTTCCAAAGATATTGTAATACCGTAGCAAGTCTTTTTGCCAAATTGATATAGACCTCTTTGTAGCGGCTGCGAAAAGCGCAGTTAAAGAGTTGGGTTTGTGGCAAACTGGAGGCTGAAAATATAGCCGCCGACAGTTACCTCTATCGGTGAGAGACTGTAGCAAGTAGATGCAGTCGCTCCTCACGGTCCCGCTTCTGCTTTAGCGCGGTACAAGCAAAAATACAATTTATAGCGGAGTAGAATTAAGCGTTCAAACTTTACTTAATTTGTTTAAGCATTATAAAAAATGATTTTGGAGTATCCGAAGGTAAGTACAAGAGAAAAGTAAAAATATAATAATATATAAACCTTGTAGAGAGCATATCATGAATCGAAGAGAAAACCAAAGAAAAAGTCAAGAGAAAAAAGAAAAAAGAAAAAAAACGACAGCTGCTTGAAGATGTGAAATAATGAAAAAGAGATGTGCCAGACTTACACACTGACCTCAGAGTGAGCGACGTTCCCTTTTGGCTCGCTGTCGATTCTCGTTGCATAAGTGCTTCCAGCCTCTGGTTCCACGAACGTTGTTGGCTTGAATTTCTTGGACTGCCATGCATGTGGGCAGGTCCGGTATAACTCATCAACTTGTTCCAATTTCAAGTTCTTGGTCTCGTAGACGAACAAGTAGCCAAAAAGAAAGCAAAGCAAGTTACAAGAACCCCAGATGAAGTAGACTTTAGCCCCCAAGTTTGCATTACCTGGGCCTTCGTCAACTAAGTATGGAGTAGCATAAGCAATACCAAAGTTCCATAACCAGTTGGAAGCTGTTGTCAAAGCAATAGACTTGGCCCTGACTCTCAATGGGAAGATCTCACCACAGATGACCCAACAGATTGGACCCCAAGTAGCAGCAAAGAAAGCAATGAAGAAACAGATGAAGGCAATCATAACATTGTTGGAAGCGCCAGTGTCATGACTGGCAACAGAGGTAATAGAGACAATGTAATCAGAAACAAACATACCAAGCGCACCAGCAAGGATCAATGGTCTTCTACCAGAAAGCTCCACCAAAAGTATGCCTGGAAAAGTACACACACTGTTGATGACGTTACAGATGACAGAAATCAAGAAGGAATTGTCGATACCAGCATTCTTGAAAAAAGTGACACCATAATAGAAGACAAAGTTAATGCCGGTCAACTGTTGCAAAGCTTGAAGAACAACACCAGTAAATAATCTCTTTCTTTGGGAGTTACCAGAGGCAACAGTGTCTAACCAGCCCGATGCGCCTAAAGACAAATCAAATTCATGATTAGCTTTGATTTCCTCGTATTCCTCAATAATACTTGGGTGGTCGGTAGGCAACCTTCTTAATCTAGACAAAGAATTGAGAGCTTTATCATGATTGCCACGTTTAACATAAAATCTTGGGGTGTCTGGTAAGAAGATCATACCAACACCCAATATCAAAGCCCAGAGGAATTGGATGGCAATCGGGATTCTGTAGGATCCAGAGTCATTTCTGTTGTGGGTAGCATTGTTGATAATGTTGGCCAATAATAAACCAATAGTTATGGCAAATTGATACAATGAGACCAAGGCACCTCTGATCCATTTTGGAACAGATTCAGATTGGTACAATGGGATGGTAGAGGAGATCAAACCGACACCGAGACCAGCAAAGACTCTTCCAGCAACCAACAATTTGATGCCGGTGGCAGCGGTTTGTAAAATGATGCCAAAGTTGAAGACTATCAAAGCGGAAATAATGATTGTCCATTTACGTCCCACCCAGTCAGACAAGTATGGAGCAAAAAGAGAACCAAGGAAAGTGCCGAGGGACAATATGGAAACAATCAAAGAGCTTTCGGAGGAAGAAAATTTGCCATCAAGGTCTTCTGGGAATCTTTCAAGGACATAGTCCATGGCCAAGATACCAGAAATGGTACCAGTGTCGTAACCAAAAAGGATACCACCAAAGGCAGCAAAGACACCGACAAAGATGGCCATGAAGGTAGAACCTTCACTCTTCTCCTCAGTGTTGACCAACTTTCTGATCAAGGATTTGTGAACATGAGATTTCATTTGGATATAGCAGATATTTTTAGCAGCACTAGCTGGTATATAAGAGGAAATAGGAAAGTATAGATGTGTCCAGATAGGAAGAAAGGAAAGTATAGCTGGGGACTTAGCTGGCCAAAGAATAGTGGATGTGAAAAGCTTGAAAAAGTAAAGCTTTCTTTTACTAAGAAGGAATTGGTCAAAACATCAATGAAAAAAGCAGGATTTTAAGGTCTTTTATAGTAAAACACAGCTATACAAACACCAACTGTAACTGGGAGCTTGCAACATGGGAAGTTTGACGCTTTGCAAGAACAGGTCCACAAGACTGCACATAATAGCGCTAAAAAGAAAATAAAAGGTTGTAAACACATCTACTAAGAAATCTTATTGAAAGGAAGTGGTCACTCAAAAGAAACTATGCGCTGAGAGCTGTAAAATAGGCCATTAAAGTTAAAAGAATGGAGAAACATACTTATGTAGAGTTTATCCACTGGGCAGTAAAAAAAGAGCAGGGTGCTCGTTGGCAGCTGCGCAGGTCGTAAAGAGCGAATCGCGGTTACTCCATTCGCAAAGTAAAGTGTTTAGGTTTTTGTTGGAGCAACAATAAGAAACTTCGCCTTACAATTACTTGACTCTATCCTTCTCTTCTTATATCTTTCTTGCACTTCTAAGATGTGGTATCCATTCAGATGCTATGAGCACGTATTATCTGGCCTATACGTGATGACATCTCGAGCGATGCTGAAAATCTTGTGCGCCAAGGTCGAACCCTACACAGGAAGAACAGATGGTATGGCAAGTACTGCTAAAGACACAGAATACCACATTTTCAGAGCCGCTGGAACTCATAAAGGGTTGTGTTGGGTTGTGACAAGTGGTGCCGTGTTGGAAACTTTTTTTTGGTTTTACTTTGTTGTAATCGGTCTAGCTTTTCATTGCGCCGCGCTTTCTCAACTTCGGCTGTTCTCTTTTGTTGTTTTTCCGTAGACAAACTCTTTCTGTAAAAGAATAAGCTACTTAGCCCACAGGAAATCTAAAATCACGGAAGAAAAAGTTGTCAGCAGGCTTTTCTACGAGACCAAACCTCTTGGAGAGGGATTTTGCCTCTATAGTCTGCTCGCTTGCTGCCAGTAAAAAAATAGATTGGGGCAGATTGCACTGGCTCCGAGCCATGACTTCTACTTTTAAGCTGCTTGAGAAGCTTTTCCTCATGCTTTGTACTAAAAAGTGCTGGTAATCGTGGCTTGAACAGGAGAACAAGAGGCCCAGAAACTCAGGATAGAGGAAAGTCTAAAAAAGATTTATCCGCAGCCTCTCCGTTATTCTGTCGGCCGATGCACCCCGCACTGCTGTCAAACCTTAACGAGGACCAGTGGTATACAAGCGCTGGCCACAAAGAAAGAGGAAGAGAGGTCATTCCGCATCTTGTTGTTGTGCTCCTCCGCTTTTCCCGCATCTTCCCCATTCTCTACTTATTGATCGGAAACGATGATTTTCCAGAAAGAGCGCCGACTGCCTGGCTCCGGCGGCTTGGCTCCGGCAAAACCACTTCAAAGATGATTTTCCGTCACGATCTGCAACACTTGCACAATGCTGTTTCCGCGTAGCTTCCGGCACTTCTATAGAATTTTGGTGCTCTGCCCGAGTGGCAGCACTCCGCCCCAGATTTCAGGCCCCTTCAGACCCTCTGGTCACCTAACCACGGATTGAGACGAAAAGACATATCGCGTACATACCACATCTTTCTAAAAGCCAGAAAAGGAGGAGTTTTGAGGACCAATCAGCTTCTCCATGACAGTCTCCTCTTTTGTGCACAACAAACTGTGGTATTCCGTCGGTGGGGTGCAGACGCCGTATTGGAGAATTGTACTGGCGCCTGCTTGCATCGAGGTGTATTTTTATAAAAAGAGTTTCCGAAGAACTGGAAAGCACTAGAGCCCGCCTCTTTTCTGCCACCAAGACACTTTTGCAGAACTGCCTTCCAGAAATGACCAGGCGGTTAGTTGCCAAAGAGCCACTAAAGCCATCCAGCAAGGAGACTTGATGCTAGGATAACATTCTCATTGTTTTGTGAGACCACTTTTAATTTCAGCGTTTCCCCTGTTAACCGGGACAAGCAAACCTTCCGCTAAAAAAAGGCCACACTAAAGACAAAATTGGAAGCAATTTTACGCCCGGCAAAGTCTTGGCAAGCATCGTTTTTGCGCTGGTGCCTTGACTCGAGATGAGCTCTTGATATATTCACAGAAAAAGTGCTAGAGATCATAGACTCGCACAAGGCTTTGGTTTCTTTTAACCGCTACCCGTTTTTGTTAGGGTGCCCTGGCATCAGCGTGCCCAAAGCCTTGATCGTAGTACCAGGAAACACTCTCGAGCGGGTCACAGCTTATGTTACCCTGATATATGCCTAACACACTCTACTTGCGGCCGGGTGATATCAAGTCAAATGCAAAGAAAATTGTTTTCCGAAAAGGGCAAGTGTCTGCACCATGACGCAGCGTCTGCTCAGAACTTTGTAAGGGGAAGGTTTTTTAATGTGGGTCAGGTGACTGAGCCCCGCATCATAACGCCTGCAGAACCAGTCTTGCGCCTCGGACCTTGTCCCCTAAAGCAGGAACGGCGGCGTGAGAGGCTGTCGTCCGCCCGTGCCTTTGATGGAGTGATCTTCCAAAATCTTTTCCTGCATTCCAGACTAGTAGCGGCCTTAGAAGGCACAGGGCTCTGTAAAAGCCATTTTTCTCAGAAAACTCGTATCATAGGGCATTGTCAAAGAGCAACAGCTTGTGTATTGCAGATCTTCTGACCCGTCTGTTTCGTTTACAATTGTCTTTTGTGGTCACCACCCTTGTTGCTGCATCTCGCAAGTAGGCTGGGTTTCTTGCTATTATTATCGTACGTCTAAGCTCAAGTCCAGACAAAGAGCGCTCCGAGCCCCCTTACACAGACCTATCCTCTACACTCTTGCGTCCAGCTGCTATCGTGGCTAGAAGGCAGGCTCCGACACTGTTTCGCCTCTGCTCTATCGTCCTTCCAAACCAGCTGTACACCAGCCCATAGCTTCCTTTAGATTGGCAAAACATTTTCGCCTGTGGCTTGTCGGCAATTTCTAAGCCTTTCTCGTTTCAATTTGTTTTTCGAACTTTGCTTTGTTTTGAATTCTTTTTTTTTTTGCTTTATAGAGTGCTAGCGCCCTCCAGCAGCTTCTTTATCTATAGTAGATCCGAACCATCGTCGGGGTTACCGGCCTATATCTGAACGACAGTTTAAAATATCCCTTTTTCAAAGTCCCATCTTTATAGACAGGCGCTTATATATTTTGTTTGGCATTTTTATCTACCGTTTCCAAACCAAGCGCTTCCAGGAGACGAAACGCCGACCTTATTCAACAATAGCAATCACATCATAAATAGTGCTCAGCAGTAAATCTTTCAGCTTATTCAAAAATATCAAATAACAACTCAATAATCACAGATTACAGAATGAGTGCACTAATAGTCAAGAACAAAGCTATTCAGATAGCTTTGATTTTCATCATCAGTATATCGCTTATATTCAATCTACGTTATATATACAACAACAATGGGTTGTCCAACCAATTTGGAGAAAAGCTCAGCGACGCTGTGAGCGAGAACGTCCAGGTTGTGGCAAACACGAAGGATTCGTCCTTGAGTGCCCCGGAGATCATCACAAAGTACTCGGCATTGCAATACCTGTCCTTAGCCGCCAACAAGGCGAATGCCTGTTTCGTCACCTTGGCCAGAAATACTGATCTTTGGGGACTTGTGGATTCTATCAGATCTGTGGAGGACCGTTTCAACAAAAAGTTTCACTACGACTGGGTTTTTTTAAACGATGAAGAGTTTACGGAGGAGTTTAAAGCCGTCACCACTGCCTTGATCAGCGGAAAGACCAAGTATGGTGTCATTCCAAAAGAGCACTGGCAGTTCCCTGAGGGGTTGGATTTGGACAAGGCCGCAAAGGCAAGAGAAAACTTGGCAGCCCAGGGCGTGATTTATGCTGATTCTGTTTCCTATAGGCATATGTGTCGTTTTGAGTCCGGTTTCTTCTATAAGCACCCATTATTGCAGGACTACCAGTGGTATTGGAGAGTCGAACCTGACATTAAATTTTTCTGCGATATTGACTACGATTTATTCAAGTACATGGAAGATAATAAAAAGGTTTACGGCTTTGCCATTTCCATTCACGAGTTTGAAGCGACGATTCCAACCCTTTGGAGCCATACTAAAGAGTTTTTGGCAGACAATCCGCAATACGTGGCCAAGAACAACTTGCTAGATTTCATTTCCGACGATGCCGGCGCAACCTACAACTTATGTCATTTCTGGAGTAACTTTGAGATCGTCAACTTGGACTTTTTCCGCGGCGAGGCCTACGAAAGGTACTTTGAATACTTGGACAAAACCAACAATTTTTTCTACGAAAGATGGGGTGATGCGCCGATCCACTCTATCGCCGCTGCCTTGTTCTTGGACAAGAGCGAGATCCACATGTTTAACGATATCGGATACAGTCACTCTGTTTACCAGAGTTGTCCAATTGAAGATAGTATTAGACTTACTCACAACTGTGCATGTAATCCAAACAACGATTTTACCTTCAGAGGTTACAGTTGTTCCACAAAGTACTTTGACGTGCAAAAAATGCAAAAGCCAAAGAACTGGAGGGAGTTTACATTATAAAATTGAATTTTACACCTGGCACTTCTTTTGAGGTATATTTTTTTGTTGTATTTTGCGCTGTTATCGGAAGAAGCTTTTTCTACATGCTTTCTATCGACAATTTAGCGGATTTATTATTTTTACGTATCCAATTGTTCCTCCACTGGAACTGTGGGATTTGGGAGATTGATATTTTTACATTTAGTTCACTTTCATTTCTAAAGGTGCTGTTTAATTTTTTATATTATTCATAGTAACCGTACCTATCTGATGTCTTTAGTTAGTTTACATTTTTGTTCTTTTGTATATCATGTTTTGATAGAAATACGATTATCTCGCACGGTTTGTATAAACATAAAATTTTGTTTATAAGCTGATTTCAGAATCAGATGTAATTTCAGCAAAGAAAAGCAATGAAACGTCAAAATAACGATAATAAATAGCTTTTTAAAGAAAGCAGTAAAAAAGCAAAAAGATAAAGCAACAATTAGGTTATCAAGCTACGAGTACCAAATTACATGGCCATCCAGCCTCCGTCAACGAAAATGATTTCGCCGGAGATGTAGTCGCTGGCGGCAGATGCCAAGAAGGCAGTGACCCCTCTAAAGTCGTCTGGCTCGCCAAATCTGCCCGCTGGGATTCTTTGCAAAAGGCCCTTGGACTTTGTTTCATCGTTCACGAGACCCGCGGTCATTTTGGTACGAATGTAGCCTGGAGCAATGCCGTTGACATTGATTCCTTTGCCGGCCCACTCGTTGGACAACGCCATCACCAAGCTCCGGACTGCTCCCTTTGATACTGTGTACGAAGTGGTGGTAAAACCGCCATTGAACGAGTTCAAGGAGCAGGTAATGATAATTTTGCCCTTAATGTTGTTGTCTATCATGTGCTTTCCAACGAGCTGGGTTAACTTGGTTGGGACGTGGAGGTTGACGTGCATCACCTCGTTATACTTGTCTTCAGGAAAGGTGGTGAACTCGTGTGTATAAGCGGTGCCAGCATTATTGATCAACACGTCAATTTGGCCTGTCACCGACAATTGCAAGGCCTTCTCGAAGATCTTCTCTTTGATATCTTCGAGCTTTATGGCGCTCAAGTCCTCGCATATTGCGGAAACAGTGAGGTCGTTTCCTTCTTTGGCAGCGGTGTCGTTGAGCAACTTGATCAATCCGGAAGGGTCTGTGGATGGCCGGTGGACAAAAATGATTTGTTTGGTTTGGAACTGCGCAAGGGCCTGAGCCATGGCGACGCCAATTCCATTGGTAGCGCCTGTGATCAAGGTCACCTTGTTCTTGAGGGAGAAGAGCTGAAAGGCTGACATTTTGCGGTGTGGATTATTGATTGCTAGTAGAGGACTCCAAGGACAGCAATAGAGATGATTCCCCTTTTATAATGTCTGCAAGGGCCAGATGCGGTTACAAGCCCTGGCGATGATCCTCCTCCCCGCTAGACGCATTCTAGTCCTCAGACGCCTTTGCTCGATTTGGACCCAACATCCCAGTCAATCCTTTAGAGAATAATAACACCACCATCTCCATCACCATCTCTATCATCACACACGCAAAGGATAAATCTTCCAGCACAGGCAGCAGCAGTAAAACCTTCGCACACCCGCCAAGAACACCTTGCAAAGGCTCCTTTTTCCAGATCCAGCCAACTGCGCGTTCTCTGTGTTCTGGGGAGATGGCTGACACGAAAGTCCAGCCCATCTCACCATCACCAGCAGCGACATCATCAGCAATAGCGGCCAGCGATCTCTCTAATGAAAATGCCTTTGACCATACTCTGCTTTATGGCAGGCCGTTTTTCTACGGCAGCACCATGGCCAGCTACATTGTGCAAAAGCAGATTGGCGAGGGCACGTTCGGGGTGGTGTTGAAAGCAAGACAGAAACATTCGCGCAGGTTGGTGGCCATCAAGAAACTAGTCTACACAGACACCTCGCAGGGGTGCCACATCACGTCCATCCGCGAGATTATTGCCCTCAAGGCCCTCAGACACGCCAACATCATCCAGCTCACGGACATTGTCACTGACAGCACCAATGTTTTTCTTGTTTTTCCCTACATGTCCTCTGATCTCGCTGGGGTCATATCCAATCTTAATATCGCCCTCACTTTGCCCGAGATCAAGAACCTAATGCTCCAGCTTCTCCTGGGCTTGGCATACCTACACGCAAAGAAGTTTATACACAGAGACGTAAAGACATCTAACATTCTACTTTCCAAAGACAACGTGCTCCAAATTGCCGATTTTGGCTTGGCCAGAAGATATGAGGGAAACAACCCGATCAAAGGGGACTGCCCTGGCGGTGGTATCCAGCCCTTTACCGCCCTAGTAGTAGCCAGGTGGTACAGGGCTCCCGAGCTTCTTTTAGGCGACCGGTACTATACTACCGCCATAGACATGTGGGCGGTAGGGTGCATATTTGGCGAATTTTACGTGCGAAAGCCTTTGCTTACCGGCAGCTCCGACGTCGACCAGCTCAATGAAATATTCAAATTGGTAGGATCCCCAACCAAGGGCAAAATGCCACTTTTTGATAAGCTTACTCAAGAAAGAATGTTAAGCGAATCGGTCTCCATTGGTGTTACTTCAAAGAATTTGGAACTTTTAGACCTGAAAAAACTCAAGCTAAAGATGGTGGGAAACTTTAATCAGCGCTTTGCCAAAATGGACCCAGGCGCTATCGCTTTGATATCGAAACTACTAGTCTTGGACCCTCTAAAGAGATTGAATGCGATTGATGCGATTGACCATGAGTGGTTCAAGTCTCTGCCTTTGCCTTGTAAAAGAGAAGATATACAATGCTTTGAGTCGAGGCATGAGATAGATATAAAAATGGAAAGATTAGCCAAAGATCAACAGCAACAACAACAACATCAAAGTTCAAAACAGTCTTTACAAGCGCCTCTAACGTTTGACAAGAGCTTGCAGCAAGGCGTACCCTCCTCAGCCATCAAGAAACTGAGATCTGAAAGCATCTTAGACTTTCTCGGAGTGGAAGAAATTTTTGAAAAGCCCAGGTTTCAGAATACTCTCAGCAAAGTTCGCAGCCGAAGCAATAGTGATCAGAAATCTTACCTAGGCGCCAGCCCCAACTATCACAGTCAAGATAGGTTAAGAAGTAACAGTAGTTACTCAAACGATGAAGATTGCAATAAGAGCAATAGTGATAGCGCGTTTTCTGGGCCTTTCAATAGAAAAAAGCAGATTAGCCAAGACTCGTTGCCCCTTAGTACTGATCAACCAAAAGAAAAGATCTTAGGCACAACTCGTCAGGTAGCGAGCAACGACTCACAGCGTCTTTTGCCAAAACCACCGAATGGGGCCAAATCCGAGACTGCATACCTCCTGAATAGTCTTCTCCTGCCAGCACTAAAACTTTCTCAAATACGCAAATCGGACTATAAGGCGATGGTAAACTCTAAACAAGCACGAAGCAGATCACTTGAGAAACTTCATCCACAAACTTTGAATTGGAACCAGCGACACAATATCTCCAACGAATCAAATGGATCAACACTAAGGCTGGCCAGCGAATACTTTTACACGAAGTATGACTTGCACTCCAATGCAACCGTGGCATCACCTGTAAAGCTGGCAAGTGAGCAAAATTTTGCCAGCTTATTCAATGCAAAGCCTCCTAAGAATACGCAGTCCAATACTAGAGTGCTCAAGGGTGCTGCTGATATTCTAAAATTTCAGTCGTTTCCAAAAAAATCAAAGGAGAGCCGCTTTATAGGCACATTGAGCAATAGACTCCAGGATGGTCTGTCATCTCGAACTTTGAACCTTGGCTTGCCCTTTGTGCCCAAGACAAGAAGAAGTAATAGTAGCAATTCGCAGGACGATAATGCTTCTTTTCACTCAGCTGTCTCACATGAAAATAACGAATTTTTAGTATTTTCCGAACCCCCAAAGCCGGCAGCTAACGGTAAGACAAGTTCTTTTGAACAAAGTCCAAGCCTCGACCTTTTAACTGAGCTTTACTTTAAAAATGGTTCATCGACTAAGAAGTCAGTAGAGACCCCGAAAGAGCTACCAGAAGTTTTTTTTAATGGAGACGATAGCCAAAATAGTATAAAGGAAAGGTTTATAAAAAAAGCAGACCAAAGCACCCAATTCCCATCGTTAAAAACCGAAACTGCCTCGTCTTCTACACTGTCAAAGGAAGACTTGCTTATCGACGCTTCCTTTGGCGAGAGCTCGTCTATGAGCTCGAAAAGCTTACGCAAGAGTGAGTCCATTGGTAACCTTGCAAATATCCTCAAGTCAAGTATTGAAATTACATCTGCCACACAATCACCAATCAGTATGGGAAGTAAGACGCCAAATCCCAAGCTGACTCAAAACTCGCTGCTATTTCTCAAGACGTTCCCTCCTCTTGAAACATTACAAAAGCCGGCGCTTCATTCTTATAATTCCTTGAAATATAGTCCCGCTTTTCACAAGCTTTCTAAAGGTGATAGTACAGAATATTTAGGTGATGGTGCTACAAAGGGTGACGGCTTCGACGCTCATCCTTATAAAAATTTTGCTAAAGTTACTCAACCTCATCCGTACAAAAAATTCAGTCAGAGGTGAGTGAAGCAACAATTTGCAAATTTAATCCCTTTACAAGGGCAATATACCTATACAACAACATGATACAATCAAAACAATCACATAGACGTATTCGCATACATTTTTGTTTTTCATTTTCATTATCATACCTTTATGGACATTTTTAAATACCTACTGCTTATTTCATTCGTCCACCTTTTTCTTTTTCAACTTGATAAAACATGGTTGATGCTCAGCGTTACCTAATTTAATGACTATGCCGATGAGTGGGCATAGATTTGTTTCCACTCACAGCAATTTTCTCTAATTTATGCATCATCTTGATGGACCTTGCGAAGAAAAGGGCCAGGACAAGAATTGTAGCGCCTACCACAAAAGCAAATCCATAGTTTTCTTCCTCGATAAAGTTTTCAAGGTTCATGCCATAAATACTAGCCACGTAAATTCCACAGCCCAAGAATAAGATACCTATGGAAAAGCGTAATCCAAGCAACATGAGCTGGTTTCTATTAGCATCTAAAATAATGTTGATGATTTCCTGAGTAGTTTTGATATTATTGATGATTTCTTCCACTATCTGAACAGCTTCATCGAAATGCTTGTAATAAGTCTCTAGTAAAATTTCTACTTCAGCGTGATTTTCAACATCGTTCGTAGGGTTCGTTAAGTATAACTCCGCTAGCAAGTCATCCTGTTTTAAAATGTCGTCAATAGCGTCTCTTATCAATTTGGCCTTTTGGTAGAAAGCCGTAATCTTTTTGTTCTGATCCAATAACAATTTTAAGTTCTCGGTGTGTATATGAGTTTCCAAATCGACTAATATACTCTTTATCACATCTTTTTGGACTTTGATCTCTTGGTTCAATGACTGAGTCACAGACATGAAAATTGCTTCTAGAGCACGCATCTCATAGGGGAGCCCCGATTCGGAGTCTTTTTGTTTTAACTTGGTGGAAAGTTCGTTAATGAAGAACTGCCTTTCGTGGGGCATCATGATACCAGGAGTATCGAATAATATAACCGAGTCATTTTTAATAAGCGCCCTGATATGAAGCAAGTTAACCAATATGGAGTCATTCCGCACCGAAATGTAAGGAACACTGTTGACCTGCAATGTGGGCTTGTAGTTGATCTTGCGAATGTCTCGAGGCATTAATTTATACTTTAGAATCAAATCTTTTCGTTTGATGTCAACAGAAAGCCGGTGCAAATTACCATGACTGTTGAAGAGAGTGCATCGAAGATAGTTCTCACTATTGAGGCCAGAGGTGGAGCTCAGGCTACTGTATTTGCTGGTTAAACTTTTCTGTAATAGGACTTCACTGTTGATGTCCGAAGATGAGTAGCTATCACGGTATGCGGGCACAGTATGGAAGCCATTTTTACTGGTCCATTGCTGCTGTGGAGGGCGCCGCTGGCAAATCTGATTCGAGTTGCACCTTACACTTGTTGGTATATTATAGGGTATCCTTTTGTTAATAAACTGTCCTGCTTTTAGCGGTATTGATGCTTTATAAGAGAAATATTTGAAATGATGATAGTTGAACTGCCGGATAGCCGCCGAGAGCGCCGTTATTAAAAACTTATTTTTGCCACTGAACATTGATGTGATGCTATATTTGGTTGAACTGAGATACAAATAACATAAGTGAAATATTCTACTATTAACAGAGAATGTTAAGTTTAATGCAAATAGACTTGGATTCGTTTGACAGAAGCTGACTTTTTTTAAGGAAATATTTTGCGAGATCTTCGATATTCACAATAACAGGCAAAACGCATCTTAAGAGACACAGCATAAGAGATGGTACAGGGGTCCTAACCGGATGGCCAGTCCTGCATAAAGCCTTACCAAAGTAAAACTTAGTGAGAATAAAATCTACTTTTGCTGCCTTTACAAAAATAAAGTACATAGAATTAAGTAAAATAATGAGAAAAAGGTGTCACTGTCAAGAAAATGTGATGGGGTTGAGTAATTCGCAAGTTTCACACGCGAATGGCAAGAAAATAAAGTATAATTTTCATATCGAAGAATCGTTACCATACTTTAAATGATACCACGGCGAGATTAAATCTGCACTGTGACTACATGGCCATTAGATACATTGGATTCAGAAAACTAATGAAAGTGTATTGAAAAGATTCTGTGCGTATGCTCGCAATATATGGAACAACAAGTCAAAAGGTTGATTTCATATAGAAGTATTTAGAAAAAACAAAATGCAAATTAAAAGGAGTTAAGCCTTGAAAGGCTCGGTCAAGAGCAAACTTTTAGAGTAAAACGTTGATAGAAAGGGCATCATAAATTAAGGTAAATTTTCAAAACATGGCTTTTTCATCGTCTGAAAGTCCATATTTTATCCAGTTGCCCATACAATTTTCAGTATTCAAATTGCTCCATGGAACAAACTCGGCAGTTTCGCATTTTCCATCTGATTTTTCGCTGTTTGGGCAGTTTTTGTATGGAAAATGCTCGTAACAAATATCCCTAAACCAGTGAATTCTTGACTTGTCCTCAAACAAGCCCAAGGCGATAGAGTGAACCGGGGCGTCACCCCATCTTTCATAATAAAACCCACCAGCATGGTCTAAATACTGGAACCATTTTTCATATGCCTCAGAGCGGAAAAAATCCATATTGGCGATCTCAAAGTTGGACCAAAAGTGGCAAGTTGAGTAAGAAGCAATATCGTGTTTGCGAGGCAGCTGCATGTCTTCCAAAAGCCAATCGTAAGCAGCATTGGGATTCAAATATTGTGGATTATCTTTTAAAAACTCAATGGTAGTATTCCATAACGTTGGAATACTTTCTGGGCCCTCGTAGACATTAATATTGAAGCCGTATACTTTGTTATTGTCCTCCATAAACTTGAACACATCGTAGTCAATGCTGCAAAAGTATTTTGTGTCTGGTTCCACTCTCCAATAGTATTTGAATTTCTCCAAATGTTGAATTCGGTAAAAGTTACCCGAGTAAAAACGGCACATATTGTGATAAGACTCCATGTCCGCATATCCTACACCCTTATCTTGCAATGCTTTGACCTGCTGAGCTTCGATTTTCTCATCAATGAATACCGGCTTTCGCCACAACTCTTTAGGTATGGTTACAAAATATGCTTTGCCAGAAAGTTTTTTTGAGACCTTGGTTTTGAAGTCTTCTGTAAACTCAACATCATTGAGAAAAGTCCATGGATAGTGAAATTTAGAATTGAACTTTCCTTCGACTTGTTCAATGGCTGACAATATGCCTTCAAGTTCGGAATTACGTACAAGTGACATTAAAGTCGCATTACCTAATTCATAGTTTTTGCCCGGGCGCTTCAAGTTTTTCACTTTTGGTTCTGAGATTTTCTCATTAAGGGTCTTTTTGTAAACTTTGGTATTGTCACGCAAGATACTGTACAGGGTCTTCTTGTTTTCATGATACTTGAATTTGTAAAAGAACTCTTCATTTAAATTTCCCTCCTTGTTTAAATATGGGAGCAGCTGCTGGGTAGCCGGTATGCTAGAGGTATTAGACGCCTGGCTCTCTGAATTCTGGCTGGCGCTGTCATTTGTGTGGTTTCCACTGCTAGGTTTGGTTTTTAACATATCATCATCGTCGTACTTAGGGCCGCTAATGCTATTCATAGAGTTGGAGATATAACTCTTATAATCAATTTTTTGAAGGTACTCATTGACATCTTTGATGCTTGGAACCTTTTCTTGGGCCAGTTTTAAGCCCATTCGAGAGTAAGTGCTAGACCCACTAAGTATCACTATAGCCTGATAGCCGAGTGGAAGTAGAACACATATTGCTACCAAGAGCTTTATGTATCTTCTTGCAAATACTATTCTTCCAAGTATCATTTGACAAGGTTTAATTATTGTGAATCAACGTAATGCTTTCTATCAAAGGAACAACTTGCTTATTGAGTTTGACTGATGTGCAAATGGTGGGAAAGCGGTGTTCAAAACTGAGGAAGGCTAACAGATAAAGCACATCACACTATTGCAGTGAACAAAATGTCAGAAACTGATATTTCGCGATAATAAATGGACCACATAGGATAATGCTGGAGAAGAGTACACAATGGACTGGACAGCATTTTAGTAGTAGGCGAAGCCGCTATTTTCGGCCTTTTGGCATTTCTCTCTTTTACTACGTTTCGTAGCTTTGTCTGTGCGTGTATCATCTGAGACATACTTACTAATGCAGAAGGTACCATATTTGCGCGTAGTCTTGCATATACAGGTAAAAACTTTTCGAGATTTTGAAAGTAAACTCCATAGAATAACCACATACCACGTCAAACAGAGAAGGCAATCGGATGAACTACAAAATTCGAACTATGTTTTCCAATTACGTCTCTTAAGTAAAGTCAAAGCCTCATATTTTGAACAAAGAAACTAACAGCACACTAAGTAAACTATTCTAAAGCGATCGAGCATAAACAACACACAAACAAAAAAGTTGAAAGAAAAAACCTAAAGTTAGTATAATTTAAATTGTTCGGCCCCCATGGAGTACTTGATCCAATTGGCCATACAGTTCTGATCTTCATCTTTGTCAAAAGGCGTGAACTGACCTGGTTTGCAGCCGGTGCATTTGTCAGAGTTTGGGCAATTGACATACGGACTGTGCAGGTATCCAATATCTCTGAACCAGTGAATCTTCGATTTGTCCTCAAAAAGACCGAGACCTATGGAATGCACAGGTGCATCACCCCATCTCTCATAATAAAATCCGCCGCTTTCATCCAAATACTCAAACCAGCTTCTGTATGCCTCGCTGCGGAAAAAATCCATGTCTGCAATTTCAAAGTTAGACCAAAAATGGCATGTCGAGTATCCGTTAGTGATCTTATTGTGCTCAGGATGCTCAAGGTCCTGTAAGAGCCAGTCGTAAGCTCCATTTTTATGAAGGTATTGTGGATAGGCTCGAAGAAAATCGACTGTTGTGTCCCATAAAGACCGAACAGTTTCCGGGTTGTCATAGATATTAATAGTAAAACCATAAGTTTTGTTATTATCTTGCATAAACTTGAAAACATCATAGTCAATGTCGCTATAGTAGTTAGTGTCAGGCTCCACCCTCCAGTAATACTTGTACTTTTCCAATTCTGGCAAGTCATAAAATTTGCCAGAATAGAATCTGCACATATTATGGTACGAGCCCATACCCGCGTACTGGACCTTCCTACTTTTAAGATATTCAACGCCTTCTTTTTCCTTTTCTGGATCAATATGGTCCGGCTTTCTCCACATTCGACTATTTATCTGTACAAATTCACAATCTGACCGGGTCAAGGACTTTATCTTCTTTATGAATTTGTTAGTGAACGGCTTATCGTTGATGAACGTCCAAGGATAGTGAAATTTCTTATTGAATTTACTCTCAACTTGTTCGACGGCCGATGCAATACCATACAAGTCTTGACTTTGAACGAGAGAAAGAAAGGTAGCATTAGCTAGCTGGTAGTCTGTTTCTGAGGCTCGGGCTAAGTTTGGCACTGCTGGTTCACTAATATTTTCGTGAAGATAGTCCTGATAGATTCTCTTGTTTTTGTCCACTAGCTCTCGCAGATCCGCCACTCGCTGCGCAAAATGGTGTTTGAATCCTCTGAAAAACTTCTCGTTGAGGCTGCCATCTGCCGCAATCATCTGGTTTTCTTGTTTGATGATTTCCTCGTAATTTTGGGGCATAAACTGGTTAATGCATTCGTCTGGGTGGTACTCGCAGTATTCCAAAGTGTGCTTGTTCCGACTGATGTTGTACACAAATCCACGTCTGTCCAAAGAGTAGAGCAATATGACTGTCATGGTTGCTGATATAACGAGAAGTCCAGCAACTCGAAGGAGAGATTTCCTCAATGGAATCATGATGAGTATTCCAAGTGGTATGAGGAGAATCGATAAGGATGAAGTTGAAAATGAAAAAACTTTGAGGACAGCTTGTAGGCAGGCAACCTTAGGAGATTAAAGAACGGCTGGTGGTTGCTTTAAATGCGATAACACAGAGTGAGTGATAGAGAGTAATAGGGGAAGATAAAATAGTGTTTATAAAAGGTTGCCGGTCATCAGCAACCAAAAGTGCTGGCACCAAAAAGAGCCAGAGCACCATCGGGCTAGAATAGCAGTTTTCCAGGGTCTGCAGCGCCTCCTCTGCAAGGGGCCAGGCAAGCCTAGAAGCGGTCGGAAGATCTTCTCGCCTATTATACTCCAAGGCCCGCGACCGCGGACAATAGCCGGCATCTCCCGCGAGGATAAAAAGCCTCGTTCGCCTCGTTCGTCTCGTTCGCCTCGTTCGCTTTGTTCGCCACTTTCGTCTCGCTGCCCTCAATCTGAGCGATGGCTCTTCAAATACGTCCCTGCCGCCAGCCAACGCAATCGTCCTTCACGCTGATGCTTTCCATGTTGTCTTCCCTGGATTGCAGCACCTGGTTGGCTATCATGGGCGGATTTCTGTCATTACTGTTAAACTTCTTGCGCTGCGTTCTCCTGCAACTCCGCTATTTACGCTAACCTTGTAACGCGTCCTGACGTATGTTTATGTGGCTTATGTACTCTTCTTCCAGAAGAGGTGTGTGTCAAGCCAATTTTGCAGCTCTTCCAGAAAGTTGCATTCACACAGGGTACCGACACCCCAAGTTGCATTAATGCCCTTGGAGCTTCCAACTACAGAATTCATCATTACCAAGTGCATTGTTTTATATTGTATAAACGCAAAAATATTGAGGCAGGTTTCATATCGCGCTTCGGTACGGCCCTGTCTATTCAGCCATTTCCTCATCTCCGTCACCTGCCTCTTCGTCATCTTCTTCGTCTTCTTCATCTTCTTCGTCCTCTTCTTCGGCATACTTCTTGGCCTCGGCCAACAAGTCTTCTGGCACAAACTCGTGTCTGCCCTTCGTAAACTCGTTACTGATCCAACTTATTTCCAATTCAAAGTCTTTGTCCTTGAAATCTTCGTGAGCAAGGTAGATTATTCTTGCAGCCTCTTTCACGGCATCCTTGACCTTGATATCCGGCAACTTAAGTTTTTCGAGCTCAGACTTGGCGGCTTGTCTTCCTTTACCAACGGCGATCCCATGATAGCCCCAGTACACCCCAGATGGCTCAATCATATACAAATGATAGCCTTTGGAATCCTGGCCACCAATAATGGTGGAAATACCAAATGGTCTCACAGAGTTGGCTGTAGTATACACTTGAACATAGTTACCCAATCTAGCAACTTCTTGAGGAAGAGAAATTGGTTGTTTGAAAATACTTCTATAGCTTTTAGCTTCTTGCCTGCCTCTGTTCACAATGTGTCTGGCATCTGGGGTCAAACCTGAGCTGACTATTCCGATGTGTCTGTCAATGGTCTGGATTCTCTTGTTGGCATTGGCAACTAAAAGCTTTGAGCTGACCAATTTTTCTGTAGCAAAAACAACACCATCCTGACATTTTATACCAATGGAGGTTCCTGCATTCTCAGCAGCTTTGGCAGCGTATTCCACTTGGAAGTTTCTACCATCTGGAGAGAAAATACTATTAGATAGATCGTAACCGGTACCAATAGAAGTCTAATAATGTGTTAGTATATAGCACATAAACTATCAATAAAGCTTTAAATCAATTGATGCGAGATAAAAACATTGTGTGCTTGTGATATTACTGGTCACTTGTGTCTGCTGGTGTCTGCTTGTGTCTGTTCCAGAGACTGCCAGTCGTCATTGCGTTTGACAGATTTTGAGCTCTCTCTCTAATTCACTCTTTCGATAATGTCCAATTAATAGCTAATTACTGTGCCATAAGAAACTTTTTGCAAACAAGCAACACAATGCCACTCATATCCTACCATGTTAGCAACAAGAGCCGTCACATACCATTTTGTCAAGTCTCTATTCAATCAACAACAAAACTTGCAATTACCAATAAACTCAGCCAGTGAAACGCAAAATTCACAAATAATCAAGTTTAGAATTGAAATTGCCACAATACCGTTGACAAAGTGGAATCAAAAGTTGTTAAGTAAGATTGATAGCGAGTCCAAAGTACCTTATTCTTACAGATGCCATCTATTTGCCATCCGATTTTTTCTCTGAGGTTTGGCAAAGTCGCCGCTCTGCGCTTTGCAACTTTCGGTGGTTTTCCCACAATAAGCGCGGGCACGTAACGCAGATGCCCTCATACAGCTTTGTCCGTACAGTAATTAGTATTCAGAGAATGTAGATGATGATCCACACTACATGGCATAGTCTGTACTTGAGTCTTCACGGGTCTCTGCAAAAGCCTTGTTTTAGCATGTCCATGCATAGTCAAAATACTATTAGAGTAGTGGTGTGTGGTGATGAGGGTATGTTGAAAGCAGAATATAGAAATTGTTTAGGGCAGCCGAGCGACTAACACTATCTGTGTAGGCGTTGGAAAGTCCAGTCTTATAACATCCTTGGTCAAAGAGACATTTGTGCCCAATATACAGCATGTTCTTCCGCCTATTTTGATTCCGAGAGACTTCTCGTCCTCCCCATACTCTGCCAACGCAACTCTATTGATTGATACCGCATCCGATGATCTCGAAGCGTTACAGAATGAGATTCGAAACGCAGATGTGATATGGCTAGTTTATTCTGATCATTATACGTATGAGCGGATCCCACTATATTGGATGGTGATGTTCCGTAGCACTGGCGTGAACTTGCCGATTGTGGTGTGCTCAAACAAAAGCGACTTACAAGAACAGAACCAAGAAATCGCTACCAATGTCATTACCGATGAGTTTATCCCATTAGTGAACGAGTTTAAAGAGATCGAATCAGTCATACGATGCTCCGCAAAGAGCAACTTTAATGTTAATCAATGCTTTTATCTTTGTCAAAGAGCTGTAGTGCATCCACTCTCACCACTATATGACTCTCAAAAAAATATACTTAAACCGACGTTGATAAATGTGTTACGCAGAATTTTCTTTCTCTGCGATAAAGATCAAGATGGATTTTTGAACAATAGAGAACTACTATCATTGCAAAAAAGATGCTTCGGTAAAAGTTTGGACGCCAATGAATTAGAAAAAGTGAAAAAAAGTCTTGGCTTGCGCCCCGCTCAAAAAGGTCTATCCGAGGAAGATTATATAAACTTGAACAAGTTCTACGTTGAAAACGGAAGGCATGAAACAACGTGGGGAATCTTGAGAACCTTTCACTATACAGACTCCTTGTCGCTCGATACGGACTTCCTCTATCCTAAGCTTGATGTCCCTGAAAACTCTAGTGTTGAGCTAAGTCCTGTCGGATACAGGTTTTTGGTAGACTTATTCATATTGTTCGACAAAGATAATGACGGTGGATTAAACGAAATCGAACTTCAAAATCTATTCCAGCCTACTCCTGGTATCCCTAAGATTTGGGACGAATCGAATTTTCCGCACAGCACAGTCAGAAACGAGCAAGGCTATGTGACACTACAAGGTTGGCTAGCCCAATGGAGCATGTCCACATTTCTTGATTATAAAGTAACGCTAGAATATTTGGCCTACTTGGGGTTTGAAGCTAAATCAAACCGCCGAGGCTCGACTTCTAACTTCAAAGTCGACGGTAGAGGGAACGGGAACCATAATGTTCAGTTTGATTCAAACACGATATCGGCTCTTAGAGTGACAAAGCCTAGAAAAACAAGAAGAGTCAATGGTAAAACTTACCGTACGGCCGTCACAAACCGTACAGTATTTAATTGCTTTGTATTGGGCTCCCCTGGCTGCGGTAAAACCTCATTGTTGGATACTTTTTTACAAAAGCCGTACAATGAAGACTATATCCCTACCATTCAGTCACGAACGGCCGTCAATTCTGTGGAAATCAAAGGCGGTAAACAGCATTATTTGATTTTGGAAGAACTCGGGCAGCTAGAGCCCGCGGTTCTTGCCAACAAATCCCGACTTCAGCAATGTGATGTGATTTGCCTAGTTTACGATTCGTCCAATCCGGACTCGTTTCACTACTTGGTTGAGCTCAGAGAATCGTATCCTCGCTTGGACGAGTTGCCGCTTATTTTCGTTGCCTTGAAAGCAGATCTTGATAAGCAGCAGCAGCGGTCTTTGATTCAGCCGGAAGCTTACACTAAAATGTTGCAGTTGAACTCGCCATTGCATGTTTCTTGCAACTGGCCGAGTTCCGTTTTAGAGTTGTTTTTACAGTTGGCAGATGCTGCGCAGAACCCAAGTTTGTATACTCCAAATATCCGTGATGAGTTGATTGATGATGATTTTGACAATGTGAAGAACTTTATGCTTGCTGCGACAACCATCACGTTTATGGGAGTTGTTACCGCTTGGATTTGGAAGATGTCATTCAACCCACAAAGATAGAATAAAAATTATTCTAAATTCTCTTTTTATCTTTGATCAAAAGTACTTTGTACTTGTGCTTAAGAATCTTCTGAATAAAAATATTCAATTTTGGTATGCAAAAGTTCAAGAGAAATAGTTTAAAGGATTTGGCGAATGTAAAAAGAAAATGATTAAAAGCATATAGTATACATAAGAAAATAGATAACAAGTAGAAATTAAGCAAAAAAAATATCAGAACAATAAACATTAGCAACATGAAGTTTAATCAACAACAATAAAGTGAACAAATAAAAAGATCCTGAGCCGAAGAAAAATCTAACAAGTAAAGACATAAAATGTCAAGTGTGAACCGCATCCTAGAGGCAAAAAAAGAAGGAATTAAACGAAATAATAGGGGCAAAAGAAAGTATGAGTATAAAGACAACAATGTAGATAAAAAAACGCTATAAGGCCATTTTAAAAGCCCTTGGTGCCACAACAATGAAAAGAATCACTTTCTTCTAGCTTTTTCGGATTTTTTAGAACTTTCTGGTTTTTCAACGGCGCTTTCAACTGCTCTTTTCACAACCGAGCAAATGTCCACTCCGAAAAAATCATTATACCCGGTGCTAATGCTTCCAATAATACTTGACTCCAAGTGATGTGGGGTATTCTTGGATCTGGAGTTATGTCTGAAATGGGTTGTTCTTTTTGGCGAGCCATTACTGGTGGCAGCAGCTAAAGCGGTAGCACTTGCGTTCACATTGAAACTTTTGTTTACGCCAAATGTCCTAGCGGCAAAATTTGGAGTGCTTGTGGTAGATTCATCGTGAAAACCACGCACATCACTATTTTGGCCTTTGACGTGACTTGGAGAAGTGTAAAAATCATCCAAATAAGTAGGAGAATTCCAAATTTTTCTCATTATAGAAGCTGAACTTGGGGTTTTCATTCTATTAGGAGTGTTATTGGCTGTGGACTGAGTTGTCGGGTTAGCGTTCCCTGGGGTCAACGGTTCTAAAATTGGCCCGGTCTCTGTTCTCCTTATTGGTGACAAGTCAAAGTTTAAGTTTGAGCTAAAGGAGGATGTGAATGGAGGTCCATTTGTTTGTTTATCTGCCGATTCAATATTGAACACCACATTGTCACCTCTGGCAGAAGCTGTCCAGGATGATGCTGGCGCTTCTAGCTGTGGTATGTTACCAAGAGAATTCTTGGAAGCAGAAAAAATATTGTTTTTGCTGCTTGCACTGAACTTTTGCCTTTTGGTTGGCAAAAAACTTTTTTGAGCATTATCATCTTCTGAAGTTTCATCGTCATCAATATCTTCTTCAGAATTATCCCTTTGATCCTCTTCACTACTCTTATTGTAAAGACGTTTCTGCCCTCTTCCCGACTCAAAGCTAGTGCTATCCAGCAGCAGCTGGTGAGGTCTGATTCTTAACACTTGTTGTTTTGGTGTCTTTTGAAGATCAAAAGACTTAAAACTACCAGGCAAAATATCATCGTAGCTTGGAAAAGCATGATGGTTCTGCATATCAGCATTCTCGTTGTCGCTCGAATACGTATCAGTGGCAGGATCAGTCAAATCGGCTTTAGGGGTTTCTTCCTCCTCATCTGCTTGTATCATACTTGAAGATGGAGTAAGTTCTTGATAAGCGCTGATATAATTTTTTTGTGACTTTGTGGATGAGCTGGTAGACGATCTACTCTGCTTTTTTAAGGCCTTCTTGCTGTTCGACTTCCTAGTAGCACTGCCACTATTAGACTTTCTAGTATTTTTGGTCTTTAAAAACATACTTTCCATACCAGGCTCAATTTGCCAATAATGACCTTTACCGTCCTTAGATTTTTCGGATTTATTAAATGCTTTATTCAAACTTAAATTGTGACGGATGGAATTTTGCCATCCAACATCGCCCTTTTTGTAGTATTTGAAATTGTCGGAAATCCAGCCATATATCTGTGCCAAAGTAAGCTTTTTGGACTCGCTAGTCAATATAGACATGCCAATCAAGGTAGCGTACGAATATGGCGGTTTAGTATCTTCACCGATTCCGTTAATAACAAGACCCAAATCGGTAGAGCTGAAAGAGCTGCTGGTTTTCTTGGCTTTGGAAGGTTGATACTCGTCATCATCCTCATATTCTTCATTGTCACCATTACTTGGATACTCATCGTCGGTTTGAGAGGAGGAAGCTTCTGCTATAACATTATTACTGGCACAAAGACTGTCGGCGCTTCTTGATGAGTTGCCCAAGTTGGCGTCTCTAATGCGCTTATTTATTCTTTTAATGCTGCTTGTGGCTTTGATGTGATTGTAAGAGTGCCTTAAGTTCCTTGGGGAAGATGAAGAAGGTGTGAGCATGGTCACACCACCCATATCGTTTCTCTTTGTCTTTGCTTTGACCACAGGCGTTTCAGGGGCCTTGAACTCGTTAGAGTCGTTCGTGATTACTGATGCTTTGTGAGACATCGTCTCATAATATTTTTTCAGCGTCGTCTCTCAACCTACTTGAAACAATTATTTGGTTTAACCTGAATTTAATTTCTCGCGCGCTCCGTAAAATTCAAGGCCAAATAGCCGGCTTCAGTTTCTTAGTGGATCTAGGTATTGGCTGATTCAGAGAAAGTGCAGGAGCCGAACCGGGACCTAGTTATGTCCTTGAGCTATTTGAAAGGCCTGAATAGTAGCGCACTGATACTGTTGTGGGAATGAAAGAATGTGAAGTAATCTAAAGTCAGAGAAGGCGGTGTTGTGGCGCTCTTTGGTGGCTCCAGGAAGTAAGTTAGAAGAAACTGGTGATTTCGTGAAGAAGCTGACGCGACTTCCTTTTTCTCTCCGTTTCCCAGGGGCTCCTGGCTGGGCGCCTCATAGGAAAAAGAAAGCTGATGAGCTGGAATTGCAACAACGCGTTTTTGTTGCCCCGACGCGGTGGGTGCTGCAGGGGGCCGGCTACAGGGGGCTTTCCTTCCGCATTCGGTAACCGTCTTCCGGCGAGTCTCTCAAATCTTAAGAGCCAGGGCTCAGGCAAGCTCTCTCTGCCAATAGGGTCATCCCATCCCAAGTGTTTCTAGTATTTACTCCAGCATTCTGGCCCTCTTGCACCGAATAAGACCACGTGCCGCCCTCCGAAATACACAAAATTATTACAACTCTAGACATGAGCCTCACCTACACCCATAAATTCATAATTATGTGTTTGGTATTTTATATATACTACTTCTATTTACCATGTGCAACATCAACTCGACCTCATTTTCCTTAATTTTGCTCTTGGTTGTTGTCACGCAAGTACATCAAAAGTGGAATGCCGTTCGATGCAAAAATTTTTGGAACTGGGAAGGAAGATATCAACCCATTCAACGCGGCTAAAGCTGGATATGTTGCTAGATGAGCAACATAGGCTGAAGCTTCGGGTATTTCGGTGACGTTTTCAAGTCTGACAGGCTTTTGGTCCACCACTTCCTTCGCTTTGGTGGATTCAGTAATCACTTCTGGCGTCAAGTCGCGACTAGCATCGATTGACGGTGCCTGGTTTAAGTGACTAGATTCTAATTCTGGATACTGAACTTCTCTTGGGTTTAAAGCCCTTTTCATAAGGGTTAGTAAAAAAATTGCCAACTTCGAGCCTCTGTAAAATTTCATTCATTTCGAACTTACCTTCTTAAAAAGCTTCTCACAGACATTGTCTATCCAGCACAAAGTATTCAGGTCAATGATCTTTTGTTTCAAGTATATTTTGTATGATTTGTTATCCTTGCGGTGAATGCTGAGTGCAACGGAGTTTCTATGTTTTTAGCTATAAATTATTAACAGATAAAAGAAACTCCTCGTGGGCTCACTGGGGTTTCAGTAAGGCAGTAACAAGAAAGTATGGCAGTAAAGACAACTTTTGTGGCAGCTTGGCTTTGTGGGCCTAAAAGCAATGCATGCTGGACTGCTTTCAGCAGAGCGCAACATCCTAGTATTTTGCGCCCGTCTGCTTGGTGTACACCGCTCTTTTGCCCTGCAAGCTAATCTTTTGCAAAATATATTCGTGTCGTCGGTTTTACCTTATATTTATCTGACTGAAGTAGGAACCTTTGAGCACTACTCTTTGATATAAATTTATTTTCGAGCTTCAGTTATGATTGTCGAAGACGACTTTAACATTAAAATCGAGACAAAATAATAAGGGAGGACATTTCTTCTAGAAACAGTATAATCAACGGCTATGGAATATCTCAATTGATTTTTTTAGAAGGCGCTGAAAGTGATCCCAGTTTTCTGGATTTTATAAACACCAAAACTAAGGCTTGTGTCACTAGTACAGCCTTGTATAGAATCTTCTTTTTTAAAAAACTACTTTACTAATGATTGGCAAACAATATGTTTACATTCAAGAGCGTCCAGAAAAAACGCTGATGGCAGTTCTGTAAATTCAGACTTTCTATTGACCGAACCAAAACCAGGTGTTTAATTGTCTCCAAATAATAATATGCATAACTGTGTAGGTGCGGTGTTCAAGGTTGGAAAAACATGCCGTGGCGACAGTAATGGAGGAAGATGGGTTCTTTAAACTAAGTACGATTTAGGATTAGCTACTTCCGACTAGATAAAAACAAGTTGTTCAATAGAGCTCTTTTTAGGCCTCTTGGAGAAGCACAGTAACACTTTGAAGTGTTATATTGGCAGTAGGAACCTTCATTCTTTAGTGGTAAGATGTTATCCCTGAATCGAGTAATTTGATTATCCGTTACTACAGTTATTCAGTGTTTATAGAAACTGCAATGCAAACAAGGTTCTACCGATTTTCGACACGTTTCGTCAATTTTTTTTCAATTTCTTGACAATACGCTATATTTATAGCAACGAAAGGGTCTCATGATTGGGTTTATTTGTTCATAAACGCTATTGATGGAACCGCAGTTGTTTCTTTTACTTTTTATAGATAAACGGCTATACAAGCATGAAGACTGTGATACTAAGCCAAACCATGGTAGGGAAACAAATTAAGAATAATTACTTTCATATATTCCCAAGAAACTCGAAATCACCAAAGTTTCCTGCCCCCAAATTTAAATGTACTTTTCAACGAGGTTTTTTTGGAAACCAGCGAATTCCCATTATTTTATGAAGTTTGCTCCCTTTTTCTGCTTCAGCCGTATTCTCAATTTTTTTCGCTTTCATTCTGCCGTTATTTATTGGTGCTCTATCGCAATTGTCCTTTATCATACAATTGAAAGTATACCTTGTAAAGCTGTTTGCTTCTAATGCCGGGGCAATTATCCATTCAAAAAATATGTGTAAGAGACTTGTATTTCAACTATTATAGTGAAGCACAGCGTACTCTTTATACATTTGTTGTTGGAGCTGCTTTTGGCGATATCATTGTGCTACAGCTGTGCGACACTATCACCAACTTTTAAAACATTCAGCGCTAACCTCTGATCGTTGATGTTCAGTTATTTCAGATAATCTTAATCCCCCTTGTTATGGTATTACCCTCATTGCACCTAATTTCTCTTTACTATGTTTTCGGGCACATGAAGAGATGCAAGAAATATCAAAACCATTGCCCTTTTGGCAAAATATTAATTCTTTTTGATAAACAGTTAAAATTTGGAATACTAAGTAAGAGCTAGAAATGGAGAGATTATAAGAAGGCATCGAAAACTCTTGAATATTTATATTAGCTCAATCAATTGGAAAATGACAAAATAAAAAGAACAAAATTGAAAGGTGTAATTTGTTGAAGCAAAAAGCAATGCAAAAAATAAACAAGAGAGAGCAAATTAACAGGCAACTGGAAAAGGCATAGCATAATTATCAATCAACTATTTGTAAGAATTGCAAAAAATTTTTATAATAAAAGTGATCTGAATTAAGTGAATAGCTTAAAGCAAGGCTGACAGCACCAATAGGGCTTATAACGGCTGTTTGAAAGACCAATTGATGTGCATACAAAATAGCTATTCTCTTTGTTGGCCAATTGAATAAAGGAGTTGTACCAAGCAATTAAAGCAGTCAATAAGCCAAATACACAACCAGCGACTTTGCAACCTTCGCTGCCATTAAAATCATTCACCGACAATAAAAGAAAGGTAATAAACAAATTGAAAAATAACATGAAAAACTCCAAGATAGTTTTCAAGGCACAAAGAAAAAGCAATAGTGTGAAAATTACCCAAGTCAACAAGTAAAAACTTAGGGTGTTGCTCAAATCAGCTTGATTGGACTCATACGCTGCGGAAATACCAAAATGGTCAATCAAAACAGCATAGTAGAAAAGCCAAAAAAGACCATATGAGGAAAAGGCGAGAGCCCCGAAGGCATTTTCGCATGCAAACTCCCATATTCTAGCAGCAAAAGGGCGGAGACCAGGAGGCCCAGGGTTTCCATAATTTTTTGGGGTCAATAAGGCACAGTCTTTGAGGTTTTGCAAAGATTTTTGGTCCAAACCTAAAGCCTCAAGAAGCTCATTTTTAGAAAGTTTAGTGTTTCCTATGATGATATCTTCTTGACCGTTTAAACATTGCCTAGTAAGCACACAGGAAATAGTTCTGGTGTCGAACTTGGTGCCGCCAACTCTAGCAGTAACTTCCATGGAGTACTTCTAGTTGGGATATTTTTTTCCAAGTCTTTGTTGGTGTAATGATTGATACCACTATTGATGTTGGCTTGAGAAAAGGTAGACATTTTTGAAATGGCCAGGACTAATGATTTATTAAGACTTATAATAAGATGATATCTTCTACATTAACGTGTTGAGTATATAAATCAAGAAAGTTGCTAAAATGAGCAGCTAGTTATGCTGTTGACAGAATTAAAAAACCAAATGTGCAAAATTCTGAATTTTAATTTCACTTCAAATTCTCTGGGGCAATATACATTTTTAAATGGTTGACACAAATTTTTGGAAAATGAAGAAAAAAGTAAAATGGTACTAAAAATAATTGAAAGCAAATAGTATGCAGCGAAAAAATGCAAAAATTATCCACTTTTACAAATTATGCCCAAGTCGATATTGTTTGGAATACATCAAAGAAAGGTGAAACTTGTAAGGAAAAGTGACAATAGGCGGCAAATAGGAGACCAAACCTTCGTGCGAGGGTCGATATTCTTTGCACAGCATTACAGCAGGCAGACAGTCACTCTCTTGTACAATCTGTTTCCTGAAAGTGAGTGCTTTCTATGGATTTAGCCAAAAGAAGCTTTTGTTTTGTTTCTCCTTGTGAAGATTATACAGGTTCGCCTGGCTGAAGCCAAGCGCAGGCCCGGCTGAAGCACCACTTAGATGCCGTAGAGCACGCTTAAACAAACTTGAACCTCCATGAAAATGGCTCTCTTTTCAATTTTATGAGTGGAGGGCCTTCAAAGCTCTTATCGGAACCGAAATAATTGTGTATGAGACAAATCCACAGTAAGTAAAATTCTACATACAACTTTATACTGAAATTTGAACCTTAAATGTGCTCTGTTTAGCCGCAATGCAAAATAGAAAAATTTGTTAGCATTTGCCTCGTGGACTACTAAATGAGCTTTTAAGCTTTTATGTCTTTGAAGAAGGTCCCACTTACTGCTGATGCCTTTCAAGATCTTTTGTGAAAGGAAGGTCGTTGCAATCCGAAAGGAGGCGGTTCAAAAGCATCAGTTTATTAGTTGATTAATTTCATGATATGGCTAGTGAACAGCCTTTCATCTTTGTTACTCTGCCAGGACATATTGATATTTCGTCTCTATTGGCCGTAAAACCGGCGCATCAAGAAAAAAAAAAGCGAACTGTTTTGTAGCTGACGTGTTTTTCTAACTAGGTGAGTTGCAAGCCCTCAGATCTATGTGATAAATCCGATAGCAAACTGCGTAATGTCAATAACCTATACTCTTAAAAGTGATGAGACAGCATACAAGTGCCACACTGTTGTATTTTGCACCACAACACTTTATGCTTCACAGGTGCATATACTGCTAATTAGTATCTTTGCAAACTTTGAAGTTTCTTAAGCAATATTCCAGTAAGTATTACCGACTACTGCATGAAACACTTTTTGTAACAGCTTGTTGGGTTGAAGAAAAGTATCTTAGTACCCAGCCTAATATCTTCAATTCCGCGGAACCCAGGATTAACAAAAAAACTGTGACCAAGCATATTAGAAAAAAAAATTAAGCGATATAGAAAAACAGACAGAAGTGAATGTTCCGCACGCAGGAATGTTTTAAGCAAATCACAGAACAGATATATCATATCAAGTTCTAGACATCCTCCTTTTGGAACTTATTATCAGGTAGCTTTGTAGGGCGTATTGTGATATAGCCATTTGTCAGAAAACTCAGCAAATCCAAAGGTGTGAGAAGGTCGTTGCTGTGGGTGGTAGTATTGCTTATTTAAAAGGATAAAAACTCTCGCATATTTGCTTTGTTAAAACCAAAACTGATTTGGGATCAATTTCTGCCGGGATTTGAAGGCATGTTATATGTTGAATTGCGTGACATTTGAAAAAATACATGGTACCGACAGCAAAAAATGTCAACGCGAAATGACGATTCGTATTTCAAAAACACTAGAAACAAAAAAAAAAAAAGGAAAAGAAAAGAGATGTCTAGGCTCTATTTTATATAGTTTCGCTATATGTTCATCGACAAATGACAGTACCCGTCAAACTGGGACTAACGGCAGCGTTCAGCTTTGCGCGAGATCCCCTAAGACATGATCCAGGATACACGGCTGTGCAAAGCTTGTCCGTTACCAATAATTAGCCCGGTGGTAGCACCAACCATTTCGCTCAGATGTAACAGCTTGGATTAAAAGCATTAATGAAGAGGAGCTAATAAATTAAGCAGTTACAAGATTTTCCTGCAGATGCACGAAATTTTAAATGTCAAAGGTGCCTGCCAAAGCATTGTATTTTACGAGCCAAAAAAGCATAACCGGATATGTAAAACACTTATTCCAGTTTGCACCTTATTCATCGTAAATAAAATATAGAAACAGTAAGTATGCTTATTATGAAATAATTTTTAATGAAAATGTTAAGAATTAGGACATCATGTTCTTAAACAATTTTAGAGGTGCAGAACCTTGTCCTTGAAGCAGATACAAAGCATAAACGAACAGTACTTTCAAAAGGTGGCCATGTGATTTCCTCAAGTCTTTAGATACGAAGAAAGAAAGAAAAAAAGAAAGAAAGAAAGAAAGAAAATAAAAAAATAGTATTTTTGAGAGTTGCAGCTCAAGTGTTGGCCTGGAGCGCTCTCGGTGTAAATGGGGTGCTTTATTCCATAATATATTTCAAGACAAACCGCTTTATCTATTAGAGATTTTATAAATAAATTGCTATAACAAAAAACAACAGTCAAGCCTTCCATGAATTAAAGGAAACATATCAGGATTTGTCTACCTTGTCAAATAAGATTCGTAATCGCCTTCTTTATTACATTTGAGTAAATTTCAGGGCACGTAACTACAAGACGCGTCGTTTTTGGTTCTATTTTTTATTTTGGCGTTTTGCAAACAAGGAAAACTTCGCCATAATACATATCGGTATGTTGGTAAGCGTCCAGCTATTTTAACACTTACACATCTAATCCTTACAATAACCTGCTATCAAAACTTTACCTATTGCGTAATGTCTGTTGAGGCTGAGGAACAATCAACAAGACGTTCATTGCGCGCCAGGAGCCATCAAGTAAATTATAACGAAGACGATGATGGCGATGAAATAGAATTTGTGGAAGAAGAAGAACAAGACGAAGACGAAGACGAAATATCTACTTACAAAGTCGCCAATGACCTGCAAATAGAATCTCAAAATTTGGGCGAAGTCAATAGCAGTGCGGAAGAGGATGATGTGGATGAATATGTGCCTCTGGGATACTCAAAAACAAAGAAAGGTAATAAACGACGAGCAAAGGCAAAGCTGAACACAGTAAACAAAAGACAAAGAACTAATTTGAACAAAGGACCTAAGTCGAGCAAAAGGCAGCAGGCCAAGGAGTTTTACAGACAGCTTGAGGAAAACTTAATAGAAAGTAGTCTTTTTAAGTCTTTAGAAGATGAAGAAATTGCAGTATTGGAACTTGCAAACGAATGGTTAGAAGAATATCAAGAAAATGAGCAAGTGGCAATAAAAAACTTAGTTAATTTGGTGTTGCGCTCATGTGGCTGCTTGGTGCAGGTAGAGCAACATGATGTTGCTAATGTTGAGGCTGCCCCAGACACAGTGTCTGAAATTCAAGCAATATTTGTAAAGCAAAACATTCATGAGTACCCTTTCATCAGCAAATCTAAACAGCACAAACACTTCAGGAAGAATTTTATTGATTTCATCAAAAAAGTTGTTATGATATCCAATGAGAAAAATTTGTTGATTGGAAGCGAGAGCCATGACGAAGAGAATGATGAACCTGAATTCTTAGAAAATGTTTTGATATGGTTATCCTCATTATCAACATGTAACGTTCGTCCTTTAAGATTTGTTGCCACCTCGGTTTTGCTTGTCATTGAAACCACAATCTGCGAAATTTTGGTCAAATTTACCAAAAACTATGACAAAAACCAGTTGAATTTGAATATCGAGAACGAGAAATTAAGCTCTGCCACTAAACAATTATCGTCAAAGTCTATAAAAAGAGCAGAAAAATTGAAATTGAATAAGGATTTGAAAAAATTTCAGAAACACATCGATTCGATAACTAAGAATTTGGACTTTTACAATAGCTCTAAAAATACTTTGCAAGAATATGTTGCCGATATATTCGACACAATATTTGTCCATAGATTTAAGGACATTGATCCAAAGATACGCATAGAATGCATTAAACATCTATATCAATGGATCGAGCTTTACCCAGAATACTTTTTTGAAAACGCTTTCTTGAGGTATTTTGGCTGGTTGTTATTTGACACTGATAATCAGGTTAAAATTGAGGTATTAAAAAATTTGACCAAGCTATATAAGCAAAATGACAACTTGATCATAAGTGGCTTGAAACAATTCACCGAACGTTTTAAAAAAAGTATTATTCTTCTTTTAACTAACCATGTTGACTACAATATCAAGATTAATTGTTTGAATTTACTTGTTGAAATGAACAAAATTGGATTTTTAGAAGAAACAGAAATTTTGAAGATCAATGATTTAGCATTCAAGCTTCTCAAGGATGATAGCGATGATATTATGAACGAGTTTACCAATGTTCCTGAAATACACAAGCAGCTTAGAGAGAATAATAAGCTCTTAAATGAGTTAATCAAATTTATCAATTCCGTCGAGACAGATCGAACCAATGAGCTTAAAGAGCAACACAAACTTAGCATTCTTAGTGCCGAAAAAGTCTTTAGCATAGACGTAAACGAGATGCTTAAGTTTAAAACATTAATTCAAATGGTGAACCAATCTAAAAATCATTTTGTGAAGCAACAAAAGAAAAATGCAGACGACGATCAACAGGAAATCCAAGAAGATGATGAGGAACAAGATGAAGAGATGATTTTTACCTCAGGGCTCATAGAATCTCTTAGTCAAATTGTCAAGAAGTATAGTAACGAGGGGAAAGATACTTTGAGAAAGTTACTAGCGGATACTAAAGAGACGCCTTTGCATTTGAATGAAATATCAAGAATTGGGCTTTTACTCTACAAGAATTTTGCTGGTTATTTCAAATCCTGGAAATTTCTCATAACATATTTGACTATTGATTTTTCGTCAGTAGAACAAATTGATGAAGATTTCAAGAGGCTTATTGAGCTCAATGAGTCTGAAGAGTTTTTTTTGCTCAATTTATTGTATGGCATACTTTACGGTGTTATAACAAAGGAGCCAATCAATTACTACATTGAACATTACTCTGACAATAATCCTGCTACAAACAAGAAGAAAAGGTTGACAAAACGGGAGAAAGAATTAAAAAAGCAAGCTGCTTTGGAAACCGAGAAAGTAGAAAATGCAGCAGCAGCAGAAGCTAAATTGATCAAAGTTGAGATGAATGTGATAGATAATGACGAAAGAAATGATCCAGAACAATCTGAAAACGCCGAGAGCGCCAAAGAAGCTGGCGATGTTACTAATATACAGCAAGAAAAACAACACGAAGAGAAAGAAGACGGACAAGAAGAACCAGAAGATGAAGAAGACGAGGAAGATGCAAAAAGCAGTGATGAAGAAGGCGATGAGGAAGATGCAAATAAAGCGGAAAGTGTTGAAAAAACCCTTGGTTATGTAATTAACCGCTTGCCAAGCCTTTTTGAAAAGTTTGAGTCGGTTAGTTACAACTTGCAAATTGTGTTCAAAATTTTCCTCAAATTGGTTGAATTTTCCAAGTTCAAAGAGTTGCAACAAGAGACAGCGTTAGAGAAGTTGATAAAGAAAGTTTTGTTGATCACTCAGAATAGCAACAACTTGACTGAAGTTGATGTGTTGAAAAATGACTTGCTATACTTTTATATTCAGATCAAAATTTCTCTCGACAGCAATGGATTGAATCACGGTGTTAAGCTAATGGTCCAAAATATCATCATTGAGTTGTCCTTGGAGTTGTCCAACAATATTTCTCCTGCTTTTCCAAGTGACTCCAATCAGTTCAGGCATGCCAGAAATTTAGCAAGCCTGATTAATGTTGTTCTAGAGAAGCTTCTCATTGTTGGTCAAGCTTTCAATATCTCGGACTATATCAGCGATTCAACCATTGAAGGGTTAGGCAACAAGATCATCAATCCTATAACTTTTTATGAAACTGAAGATGAGTTTGATGAAAATATAGTGCTTCTCGATGATGAATTGTTGGCAGCAAAAGGCAACAAATTAAACAGAAATATCGAGATAATTTTCAGATTTTATTTGAACTATACTTCTTGGAAACTTTCAAGGTTGTACGATTTCACTCAAAGCGATTCCAATGTCTTTTTGGCCGACGACAGCAGTGGTGCTGATAATGATAAACCGTCATTGAGCAGTTATCTTTCCGAAGTTCCAAAAATTATAAGCCAGCTCCAAGAAGCAGTTGTTGAAAATAATGTCGCCAAAAATGATGTGAATTTGACTACCTTCAACCTCAAGCTTGCTGCTTCGAAGTGTCTAGTTAATATGTTGATCTCTTTGAAAATTTTTCAAGTGAAATTTGGCAACAACGAAAAGCTAAGTCTGTATTTTGACGATTTTGATTACTTTGTTGACACTTATGTCAATCCAGAGTTAAGTGAAGATCTTCTCAATTGTTTTTTGACAATATACTTGCATCTCGAAGCTAACCTTGCTGCTCTTTTGAAAGTTCAGCTAGATAGAGCAGAATTCGAAAATGTTGACTATGGTTTTATCAACGAAGAATTGCGAGACGAAAATGATAAAGAGGATGATAACAAGATTTTTGAAGCTGAAAGCGCTTTGGCTAGCTATACGCTAAAGTTGCTTGATTTGCGTAATGCAAGGCTTGTCAGCAAAGAGTATATTCAAAGGTTATACTTGAACAAAGATAAATTAGGTGGCTTATACATCAGTATCGTTGACTCGAAGGACAACATTGACATTTACGAAGAATATCAAAAGTCATTAAAGAAGAAACAGGCCGAACAAGAAGCAGAGAGGCAGAGACGCCAGAAAGAAGAAGAAGAAGCTAGAAAACTCGAAGATCAAGCACAGCAGGAGCAGCAAGAAATACAAAAGAAGAAGGGTGAAGAAGAACATGATAAAAAGCAAGAAGGAGAACATGCTGTTGAAAGTAATGATAGTGAAAAGGGAGCTGAGCAAGATTTCGAGATTCAAATGACTGAAGAAGCAACACAACCAAGCGACCACAATCGTTATAGAGATAAAGACGAAGAGATTGTTTCAGAATCAGAAGATGAGGATGCAGCAAAACTTGCTACGTTAGAGGAGCCTGAGAGAAACCAACAGTTTGAATTGTTATCAGAGACTTCAACTACAGTTTCTGGATCAAGAAAGTCTGGTCACGACAACAGAAAATCATTGAGATCTCCCCCTACAGACCTGTCAAAGGCGAAAACATCCAGAAGACTGACTAGAAGAAGCAGTGGGCCATTAGTTGGTGAAGAGTCCAGTGATATTGAGCTTGTTGACTCAGAAAGAGAGCTGATTACATTTTGAGATGTTTGACTGAATACGTGGTTTATAAGTGAACTTTTTTTATTGCTATTTGTTTCATGACGTGCTGTTTATGACTTGCTGGATATTTTAGCTCAAATTTTGGTTTTTTGTATTACTTTAAATAGGTTTAAAAACAAATTTTTCTATTGTATGGTAGCTACAACTTTGGTTTTGTTTAAGTTTGCATTTTATGATACGCTTTTGTAAGTTTGAGGCAAATTGCCTTAAAAGTAGAAATCCAATACACGATAACAGTAGAGAGCACTTCTATTAATTTGAAAGTAAATGGAAAAAGCTTAGCATTACAGTTGTTTTAGAGGTTAAGAAAATAACCATTGCTATTGAAAGATGAACTAGGGAGCACATTTATATATTAATGAAAACAGTCACAGAAATGAATAAAAACAGGCCAAATATATGATTTTTCAAATGATTCCTTCCTTGCCAAATAATGTCAGATAAAAGTTAAAAAAAAGCTCTTTGATAAAAGTAAAACCAAAAAAAACAACAAGCAGCTCATAAATCCCAAATAGCGGTACCAGCCGAATTGTGGAAAATGGCAGCCTGCCACTTAATATTATGGGTGTATTAATCAAATCTTAGCAACGGTTAAAATAAGCATCCCTCCAATGCTACCATTGCTTTCTGTATCGGCACTATTATTATCATTCTCCCTCTCAAATGTGAGCCTTCTTGAGCTGGGTTAAGAGCCATATTTTCAAAAGAATCACCACTGCTTGGTTCATTATCTGAGCTATTGCCAGAAGCTACTGTCTTCTGTTCATTAAATTGATAAAATTGAGGTTTGTCATTCTTGCTCTGTTCCCCATTTGAGGATTTTTCATTAATTCCTGCACCTTATCTGCCATAACTCTGGGTGCCGATTAAAAAACTATTCATAGAATTTATTTCTATTTACATCGAGTAATACGGCCTTGGTTGTAACCTCACCAGAGGCAAAGAAGGCTTGCATAGAAGAGATGTTGGTCCCGTTAAGGGGTGGGAAAGAGCTGTCAACGTCTCTGTTGTTTGAACTTGTGTCTTGGCTTGAAGTGTAACGATTTCCATTCGAAATGACGAATTTGTTAGAAGTACGGTCGGTGTTTGTGCCACCATCTAGACCTGCGCTTGTACTTGGCAGGTTTGAAGAATTATCGGATGTATAAGCTGTGTCATCGACATCGCTTCGATTAAGCGAGGCCATGTATTCTGTCTCATACACAGATCTACTGCTATTCGAAGCCAAATTGTCATTGATGTTAGCGGCTGGAAGAGGAGCAGCAGAAACTGAATAAGAAAGGGCAGCAACAATAGCAACAGGAAATTGATATCGCATTTTAAATGTGTGTTAAAGGTGGTAAAGGAGAAAGAGTTTTGCATTTGATTTCGCTGAAAGTTGATGAGCATAGCAAGAGGATAATTTATTCGAATGAGTATTATAGATAATTCAAAACATATTAAAAAGTCCGAGTGTTTACCAACAAAAGAAATCCCTGCATGATGACCCTTATATCTATTTTCATGCTATCTTGGTTCCCACAAAGCCTTTATTACAGCCACTTTTAAGCATAGTACAGCACAAACCATACCAACCAACGTGTGTTCTGCGTACCGCCACTCCTCACATGTTAAAAAGATGTAGCACGGAGAATTCCGCTTTTCTTGTTTTGCAAATAGTGCCGTACCACCCGCCACTATGACAGCCTTTTTAGAACATACTGACAGTTTATAAGGCAAAAAGTGCAGAAAATGGTAGCTTGTGGTAAGCTGGTTTACAAAGGCATGGGTTCAGGCTTTTGATTGTGGGCTTTGACATTATTCAGCAGAGGAAGTGTATAATAGTACGTGGAGATAGTTATGGCTTTTTGTATGATAGACCAAATCATCAAGAACACAAAGGCCACGAAACGACAACAAAATAGATTTTCTTCGGCTTCTTTTGTTTTAAAAAAGAAATTCGCAAAGGCAAAGAATAAATGACTATATTGGCTAAAAATACAAAATTAAATAAAACAAATGAAAACTTATGACTAAATGGGAAAATGCAAAATCAAACTGCCGCAGTATGAGGCTCACAACACGAAATAATCACCTTTGTTTATTCATCAAGGCCAATCTGGATGGATGTATACCGGAAGGAGCCTCGCCACCCTCATTATTGCCATTTCCACCACTGGCCTTCTGCTTTCTCTTTTTCTTAAGTTCCTCTTCGTTTTTAATAATCTTTTGTTTTCTCTCCTCGGACAACTTCAAGTTCTTTTCCTTGATCTTCTCCATTCTATTTGAGGAATTGCCGCCTCCACCAGCCGTTAACTCAACATTGATTTTTCTATTCTGGAAAATGGCATGGTGTTTAGACAATGCAAAGTCCATCCTCGATCTGAGGTTTTGATCCTTAGTGGTTGGAGTGTCATCTTTGCTATCTTGAAACTCCAAAAAAGCAATACCTTTGTCCAGTCTGAGTCTGATAAGGTCAGGCTTGGAGTTCTTGAAGAAAGTTCTCAAATCCTTCTCCCCACAGTTGAAAGGCAAGTTGCCCACAAAAAGAATGAATCTTTTGCCTCCGTTACTAATCAAACCTTTGCCCTTTTTACCTCTTCTGGTTTTGCGCTTCTTCTTTTCTGGCTCTAGCAAGCCATCTTCAACAGTTTTAGTAGTTTCTTCTGGCGATGTCTCAGACTTCTCTTCTGAAGGCTGCGGTTCTTCCGTCTTGCCAGACTTTTTTTTACGAAAATCGAGAGCCTTTCTCTGTTTCTTGGTAAGTTTCTGGGTATCTACCGGTTCTGACATTATCGCTGTGGGTATATTGGGAGATTATTAATGAGTTGTAGCTGCTTAATGCCAGTATATTCTCTGTAGTATTGCAGGGCATCGCTTGAAAATAAAAAAATTCGGAAAATTCACCGTTGCCGGGCAACACTCCTCTGCGCACTCGCTGATTTTCTTCTTCACCGGTGTCATAGTATATCAACATACCTGTCCCGCCATCTATCTACGTTCGGAAAGTTTCTTTTCACCAGCTGCTGATGACTTTTCGCGAGCCAACTATGACCAAAAACAACAACGACTCAGACTATCCTCCTGCAGTGGTTCACCCTCTCGCGGAGCCTCGCGTCTCACATGCCCCAGAACCGTACTATGACAACTACCAGACAGGCACGCCCATTGCTGTCGACTTTGGTACATCCAAGATGAGAATTGGACTCACGAATTCCTGCACGCCATTTCTCAATTACCCCGCCATAATATCGCGTTATAGGGAGCGCCGCATCAATCAAACTTTGACATATATAGGTAATGACTGCTTTCTCGATACCGCCTTCAAGTCTTCTATAAAGACTCCCTTTGACGGGCCACTTATCACAAACTGGGACTATGTTGAGTGGATGTTCGACTATTCCTTTGATCATTTAGGTGTCAGCAGTAGCGGTGGCCATAATGGTGTGGAAAATCCAATTATCATTAATGAATTGCTTGCGACCCCGTTGTCCCAGAGAAAGAACATGTACCAGCTTCTCTTTGAGGCGTACAATGTGCCACAGGTGACATTTGGCCTTAGTGACTTGTTTTCCTTTTACTATAATGGAGGCGAATCAGGGTTAGTGATTGCCCCAGGGAACCAATCGACTAATATTATCCCGGTGGTGGACAGAAAACCGATACTAAGGCATGCCAAAAGAATCAATTGGGGCGGAGAAGGTGCAGTCGACTACTTGAGCAAATCAATTAACCTTAAGTACCCTTACTTTCCATCCAAGATAACCACTCATCAGTTTGAAGACCTACTTCATAAGTACTCATACTTTTCACAGAATTACGATAGCGAACTAGATAATTTGATGAATTTGGATTACTTACATGACAAAGATATCATTGTTGAAGCTCCATTTAATGAAATTATCCAACCACAAAAGAGCGAGGAAGAAATACAACGACAATTTGAAAAGAGAAAGGAACAGGGCAAGAGGCTACAAGAGCAGGCGCAAAAGGCAAGATTGGAAAAACTTGTAGAAAAAGAAGCCGATTTCCAGTACTACTCAGAGATAAAAGAGCGTCTTTATAATCCTGACAACAAGCTCAGCAAAAAGGCAATCTTGCAAACCTTACAAAGTGCTGGATTTGACGATGAAGCAGACTTTAATAAGTACTTGGCTAGTTTAGAAAGATCTCTAAAAAGAGCTAGACATGAGGATATTGGAGACAATAACGATGACGAGGAAGCGATTCCTAATTTTGACTTGATCGACATTAAGGACGAAGATCTTACAGAACAGCAAATCAAGGAAAAAAAAGCCCAGAAGCTCCAAAAGGCCAATTACGAAGCCCGTAAGCGCGCTAAAGAAGAAAAACTTGTTGAAAAGCAGAGAAAACAAGAGGAAGAGCTAAAAGAGCAACAGTGGCGAGAAAAAGATCTAGCGGGCTGGATTGAAGACAAGCGCGGTAAGTTACAGGTTATCATTGACCGGAAGAAGCAGCGTAAAAAGTTGAAAGATGAGCTTAATGACAGAAAATCGCATGCCGCGCAGGTTCGTATGAAGAATATTGCCAACTTAGCCGCCGACAACAATGGCTCAAGCAACTCTAGAAACGCGTCTTCTGCGTCCTTAAATAATTTGGGCAACTTTAACAACGGCGGTAACACTGGAGGTAGAAATAAGCGAGGTATCAAGAAGGCTACTATTGATAATGACCCCAACGACACCTTTGGTGCCAGCGACGAAGATTGGCTGATTTATCGTGACATTGCCAAGTTTGAAGATGAGGATGAGTTGGAAATTGAAGACAATAAGCTTCGCCAGTTAGAAGAGGTGCTTTTAAAATACGATCCTGACTTCAGTCTCGAGGACTTGTTTAACTCCGAGTACAACTGGAAAAAATCCACCGTCCACAAGTTCCTTCGTGGTGCGTACAAATATGACGCCGAAGACCAGCATCAGCAGCACCAGATTCATCTCAACATTGAAAGAGTCAAGGTGCCGGAGGTTCTCATCCAGCCATCCATCATTGGCTTGGACCAGGCCGGCATCGTCGAGATTTCGCAAAACTTAATTCTCAAGCGCCTTCCAAGTGAGAACTTTTACAGCGCCGACGAAGACTCTATCCGCAACAGCAAGATCATCAACGACGTGTTTCTTACTGGCGGGTTCTCTCAAATTGACCAGTTTCCCGAACGGATCGTGAAAGAGTTTACCAGCTTTTTGCCTGTGCAATCGAACTTGCGTGTGAGACGAGCCGAGGACGCAGTGTTGGATCCATGGAAGGGAATGAAGAAATGGTCCGAGACGGAAGAATGCAAGGAATCGTACATTACGAGAAGGGAATACGATGAAATGGGTGACGATTATATTAAGGAGCACAACTTGGGTAATGTTAAGATATGAGTAATAAAAGGGAAGTCGATGTCAATGTGACTGATTGCAGTGGGATGTTTTAGCAATGTGCTTCTACATGTGTAATATAATATGTATTTTTTTACAGGTTTCTTGGCGGTCTCTATTTTGAGGGGTTGCCTTGTAGTAACTGACGGTTTCGAATTGTGCTCTAGTTGAAAATTTTATTGGCGCAGTAGTAATAGTACATAATAATAACGTAAACAAACCTTGTACAAAAAAGAATACTTTTTTTAAACCAGAATAATGAATAAAATGCGGAAAAAACGAAGTGAATACAAATAAAATGCAAGATGCGAGTTTATAAGATGCGAAAAAATTTGGGGCAAGCCATTGATGCGAGCGGTAAAATAATCAAAACCAGTCTGTAATAGCTTTATCATTATAGTCAACCGCAACAGATTCGACCTCTTTTTCACTCAAATCAAAAGTTCCGTTAACAATGTTTTTCTGAACGTTGCCGGCAAACTTGTTGTTCATGTTGGTTGTGCTGCCATTGCCGTTGCTCGAGCTAGCGGCACTTTCACTGTATTTGAGGATCGTTTCGCCATTAAAATCGACTTTGCACAACCTGGCATCAGCAGCAACTTGTTTTTGTTGGACCAAAGTTTTGAATTTGGAGCTTATCAAAGACAACTCGACTTCCATTCTTTTTGTAAGAGTTTCGTAGTCATTCGGTAAGATAAGAAACTTACCTTCACTAGCCCATTTAATAACAGGATCAGCAGCGCTTGCACCCTGCTGGCCTTCCGGGTTATCAACGATTTTTTCAAATAGCCAGGACTTTTGGAACACGGGGGTAAACAACTCTTCAATTTCGTTCACTGTGATACCAAAACGACAGCCAGTTAAGATGATAGCATTAAAGTCTGCAGCTCCAATGTCACGAAGTTCCTGTTCATAGGTTATTCTGTCCAGAAGGGTTTGACTGGACAAGAGGGCTTCCGAAAGCATCACTGGTGGTATGTTGCTGGCCGGAGTGATGGAAACATAGACTGATCTCCTTGGCTCTGGATCCTGAGACTGCGAGAAAAGACCATAAATGTCACTAAGATGATGAATAAAAGTTCTTTGAGGCTTGCGCATTGGCGGAAAGTTATATCTCTTTTTAGCGGTCGTTTTGTCATCCAACCACTTTCCAACAAGATCTCTAAAAACGTTTTCAACCTGCTGGCACCACTTTTTTTGCTTTGTGTAAACATCAATGATATAATCAGAATATGGATTGACCATAATATCAATTGGATTTAGCATTTGTTTATTGCTTCCCAAATCAGAAGCAAGCGAAGAGGTGCTAGAGTTGAGATCACCCAAATTCAAAGCAGCAAACAATTGCTGATTTCTCTTGATTCTCATACACTCTGCATCGCATTCCAATGGTTCTTTAACCTTCGATGTTGATGAGCTTGTGGCTTGACATTCAACCGTCTTTGTACGTCTTTTGCATGGACAGTAAAGTTTAATGACAGCTTTACAAGGAATGTTTTCATTACAAAGACGCGGCCAGTGACATTTAACCCCATCTGGATGGCTACAGCTTGGTCTAATCTTATTGCATTTGGAAGTACATTTGACAGTAGAGTGGTCATCGGTTTTTGGACAGCAGATCCTTGGACATTCATGGCCACAAACCAATTTTTTGTCACACTTGGTGCCGCAACTGGCACGCTCTTGATAACAATAGACTCCCTTGATGATCCTCTTGCCACAGGCACATTCCTTGTTGACAAGCTTAGTACATTTTGGACATTCAACATTATTTTGGTGGCACAAGTGAGGCATTTGGTGGCCACATGCAGAAGGCCTGATGCATTGAAACTGGCACTTCGTGGTAGGCATACTGCCGCATCTCACAGGGGCTTCGATCAAAACAGTTCTGCCGCAAGCACAGAGTAAATCGTCTGAGGAACTCTCCAAACATGGTGGACACTTGCCAGGATGATCTTGCCATTGACACCTATGATTTTTGCAACTGAGTAGCTTGTTGCAAGGCTCCAAGCATATATGTACTGCTTCAATGTCGCTGTCTCTGTTTGGATTAGCATTGGTCTCATTGCTTGAGTCATCTGAGCGCGTGAAGTTATTCTTCTTGCGGTCCCTATCTCTTTTAATTGCAACCTTTTCGTATGGGCAGCAAACATTGCCGCATCTATGTCTTCTGCAGTTTTTCAATGCCTGACACTTTCTCATGCACTTTGGAGTGTTTCCAGATTGAACAAAACCACAAGGCACTGAGAATTTGGAGAAGCCGCAATCACAATTTGAGTCGATAACTTGGTAACATCCGGCGTGCTCATTGCCCGTGTGGCACTTCCAGTAACACTTGTGGCCACAATCAAGGACCTTGCCACATATGTTTTCACAAGTGGGGATAGGATCGCTACACAGCTCACGATTTTTGCCGCCGAGTAAATCTGAGATGCTGGTTTTGCCACAAGGGCAGCTTTTCAAAATTCGAGGATTCAACGCACATCTATGGTAGAATTTTGAGTGGGTGTCTGTGCTTTGGGGATGGCAGAATGGGAGCTCACAGATGTGGCTTTCATTGTTGCAGTCAAGGACAGTTCCGCATTTTGTGCTGTCGCACTGGAAAGCGCCTACCCAGGAGGAGCGTTCGCGACTGGTGCAGTCTATTGGTATATTGAGGTAACAGGGAATCATGTCGGTGTGCTTGCCACAGTAGCAGGTTGCCTCTACTAGCTCTTCGCAGGGCCCGCAGAGGCCGGCGTGGCATTTTTGCTGGTGTTTATGTATTCTGCAGGGCATGAGCTGGTTGCAAACGGTGTCGCACTTCCAGTTGTCCTTATACGGGGCAATAATGCAGGGAAACTGCCTCGATTGGGCACCGCAGTCACACTTGAGAACTGGTAAGGCCTGGCAGGTCTTTGAATGGGGCCCTGGGTGGCAGGGAAGAGGGCAAGTGTGAGGACAGGTGGCCAATGGCTCAGAGCAGGTCTGGCCGCAGGAGTGAGGAGCAAAGATGTTCTTTGGAGGGCCGATAACCTTGCCACACCAGCAGGTGTAGACGGCGGGTATCTCGGCGGACTTGTTGTTGCAGGAAGGGCATCTCCACTTATTCTCCTTGTCCAAGGAGGAGTCCTTTTTGGCCCAGTCGCGGATGCAGTCGAGATCGTAGACTCTGGAGCAAAAGCAGCAGGACCACACCTCGGACTCATCGTCGATTTCCTCGGTGCAGACCAAACATACGTATACTCCCTGTTTGATCTCGTTGAGAATGGCTGTTGTTAAAAGTTCATTTTCTTCTTGGTCGTCGTCGTCGGCGCTGTCATTGTCAACGCTGCTATCGGCGCCAATGGACTCATTGCCTTCCTCGCCATACTCTGACTCGCTGTCACTGTCAGAAACGCTGTTGTTGGAAGTGGTAATGACAATCTCATCCTCTTCGTCGTCGGAGGAGAGGCTGTTGTGCCGGCTGAGGGCGAGCGGCTCGGCGGCTATGGCGGCGCTTACGCTGGAAGCGTTGGGACGGTCAGGGCTGTGGGTGTGAAGATCCGGCATAGCGGAGGCTCGCGCTTGCAATAAATTAACGTGTGCTGGGGCGTGTATGGGACGTAGGAGTCGCAATGTGCAAACAAGCGCCGAGGTACGAGAGCGCGGAGTGGCTTATATAGACATGGACATGCTGAAAAAAATTGATAGAATCATCGCCAGGGCTGCAGAAAAAGAAAGCAGCAAACTATCACTAATCAGAGTGGCAGCGAGAGGATGTTTACGACCGGAGGGAACACACAGGAGGGTAGCACAGCATGGTTGGGGGCTTTGCCTACACCTGAAAAGCGGGACCACAGCTACTACGACATGTGATCGTTTTTATTGCCCGCTTCTTGCCTCTGTTAGCCTTCTTTTGCCACTGCTGCAGCGCAGGGCGCATTAAAATAAAAGAAAGAAGAAAAAAACTTTCCAGACAAGAAACGGAAACAGAAACGGAAACAAAAGAAACAGAAACAAAAGAAAAAGAAAGCGCACCCCCCGGCAGCACTACACAAACCCCTGGAACTGGTCTGGTGTATCTACGCTATAGGGCACTGATCTTTGAGATAGTCTCCATCTCCATCTCCATCTCCATCTCCATCTCCATCTCCATCTCCATCTCCATCTCCATCTCCACACAGCGTTTCTTCTTCCTGTCCTTTCTCCAGCGACAGCCTTATAACCACATACCTCGGCACACACCCCATAGCATAGCATTTCCGTCGCTCCCTTGGTATTTTCCATTTTTCCACAATGGTGCTCAGCCTAGAGGAGTACTTCTCCATCAACATCTTCTTTATCATGTTTAGGGAGACCCTCGAGTGCGTCATCATCGTCTCCGTCCTCCTTGCCTTCCTCGAGCAGAACTTTGAGCTTGTCGACAGCGCCAGTACCGCTTCTGCAACCCTCTCGCCCGCCCAGCAGAACCCGGGCCTCTACAGAAAGCTCAGGCTCCAAGTCTGGCTCGGCGCCCTCTGTGGCATTTCTCTCTGTTTGCTCGTCGGCGGCCTCTTCATCATTGCCTTCCACTTGATGGACATTGACTTGTGGTCCAGGTCAGAGCACTACTGGGAGGGCGTCTTCAGTATCTTGGCCGCCGTCATCATCTCCGTCATGGGCTTTGGCATGCTCCAGCTCAACAAGCTTGAGAAAAAGTGGCACATCAAGATCTCCCGCGTCTTTGATATCGCCTCCAAAACGGACGCTGAGTACGAGCGGAGTGAAGAGCACATGTGCCAGAGTAGAGCCGCTCTCAACCAGCGCAGCGCTGTGTACAGGTTCTTCACCAACCTCGGATTCAGTCTCCGCGAGTTGAGAAGCAGATTCAAGAAGTTTACCGCCAAGCACACGTTGTTCATATTGCCCTTTGTCACCACCTTAAGAGAGTGCATGGAGTCCATCCTTTTCATAGGCGGCATCGGTGTCACCGAACCTGCCCAAACCTATGCCCTTTCTATTGTGCTTGGTATCAGTGTCGGCGCTAGTATCGGCATCTTGTTGTACAAGAGTGGCACTTCCTCCGTGTCTACTCAAAAATTTATGGTTTACTCTACCAGTTTCTTGTACATTATCTCTGCTGGCTTGATATCCAAGGGTGTTTGGCAATTTGAGTTGGCCAAGTTCATTGACAAATGCGGCGGCTTGGATGTGTCCGAAGTTGGCTCTGGCCCAGGCTCCTACGACGTCGACAACAACGTTTGGCATGTCAACTGCTGCAACGGTGAAACCGACGGCCCATGGATGATCTTCACCGCCATTTTCGGTTGGACCAACAGCGCCACCTACGGAAGTGTCATTAGTTATGTTATTTATTGGCTTGTCATTTCCGGCGCTTTCTACGCGCTAAAGTTTGAGAACAAGAACGGTTTCTTACCATGGGTTCCATACAGATGGCAACTCAAGAGAATAAAGAAGAATTTCGTTTTAATGTGGAACTTGCAAAACGACGGCGTTGCTCAGGCTGGCGACCACAAAATAGACTCTCCACACAGAATCTTCGAGGACAGCCAAACTTATTTATTAGAGGCTGGTCATTAAGAGGTAGCCTAGCATAAAACATTTCACTGCGGTGAAACTTATCATAGTTTTACATTTAGATTTTTACCCATTTTATATTTTTTGGCACTTTGTTTCTTTTCTGTTTCTTCTTTATTCTTATTTTGTTGTTTCTACATATATACGATCACGACCACAAAATACCCGCATCTTATTGTCTCCCCGACAAGATTTATTTCCTCAGATTACTAAGATCTCTCCTTTTTCCATCCGTTGTAACTTGTATCTCTCCATCCATTGCAGTTTCTTATCTCTTCAGCACTGGTTCTCTTGACTTGATATTCCTCTAAATGTTGAGAATCCCGCTGCACGAGCCCCGGGCACGCAACCGTCTCGCAGTGCCAACAATTTTCGGTTTTCGCGCGATCTGAAAATTGGGCTGCGTTTCTTTAGAACACCAGCTACCCTTCACAAAACCTTCTTTGACAGACAAACGAGCGTTTCCGCTGCCCAGTGCTGTCATTGAACAATTGGAAGAAACTACCAAGAAGTCTGTTACTGTAGCCTTCATTTTGCTATCCACTACCGCAGAACTGCAATTCCGCCAATCTTCCAGGTCACACAAATAGCGCCATTTCAGCGATCTTTTTTCCCTAGACAATATTCTTTCCCATGGCCGTTGGAAACCTCCAAATAACCCTCGCTGGGGCCATTAGCATAGTGGCCATCCTTGCCGCCTACATTGTCATCTCCGCCCACTCCAAGGGACGTCCAGTGTTGAAGAAGGACCAGTTTCAGGACTTTCCGCTCATCCAAAAGACCATTCTCTCCCATAACTCCGGCGTCTACAGATTTGCCTTGCCAAAGCCAAACGACACCTTAGGCTTGCCTATCGGCCAGCACATCTCTATTGGTGCCACCATCGGCGGTAAGGAGATTGTCAGATCTTATACCCCCGTGACCCTCGACGAGGAGAAGGGCTACTTTGACCTCTTGATCAAGACGTACCCTAACGGCAACATCTCTAAGCATATTGGCGAGTTAAACATTGGCGACTCTATCAAGGTTAGGGGCCCAAAAGGCTTCTTCCACTATGAGCCGAACACCTCCAAGCACTTTGGTATGGTTGCCGGTGGCACCGGTATCGCCCCGATGTACCAGATCATCCAGGCTATCATTAGAAACCCACAGGACAAGACTAGCGTCACCTTGCTCTACGGCAACGTCAACGAGGAGGACATCTTGTTGAAGAAGGAGTTGGACGAAATTGTTGCCACATACCCAAATATTAAGGTCTACTACGTCTTGGACCACCCTCCAAAGGAGTGGACCGGCGGTTCCGGTTATATCACCGCCGACATATTGAAGGAGCATTTGCCTGCCCCAGCTGCAGAAAACAGAGTCTTGATCTGTGGTCCTCCGCTTATGGTCAGCTCCATCAAAAAGGCCGCCGTCAGCTTAGGTTATGCTAAGGCTAAGCCAATCTCTAAGGCCGAAGACCAAGTCTTTGTCTTTTAAGGGTTGTTTATCGAAACGCAAATGGCATCCAATAAATACAGAATAGTTCACCCCTGTTTGTATGAGAATGAAACTGGCTACATGTTACACTTTTTTAACCTTTATCTTTTTCTCTGTTTCTGCGCTTTCTGTTCGTAAGATTATACATTTTTTCCAATTTAATATGATTATCTCTCTATTTATTTTTTGTAATTTAGAAGTAAAATCAAAGAAAGAGACTAGTTTACCCAAAATTTGTTTTCCAATCGCTGTCTTTCATTTTGGCTCACCAAATCTCTTGAAATATACTCTCATTCTAGAATAGAAGGCGTCCCTGTCAATGTAGCAACCCTTAAACCATCTTTGGAACTCGAGGTTGTCATCATTCTTATTGCCAGATTCCTCGTCATCCGTGTTGAAACTTTCTCTTGCGTGAAGCACTCTGCGGTTATCAAAAATCACACAGGTGCCTTCCTCAAGCTTTAACTTGTACTGGTTCTTCTTATCGTTGATAAACTCTTCGAAGACTTGCAATCCCCTATGGAAATCCCTGAAAAGATATCTGGCGCCACTAGAGTTGGCACTATGGTGATAGTTTAGGTCCATCTGACTCAAGTTTTCAAACTCGCCAATCTTCTTCAAAGGAGACGTGATACCGTACTCAAACGGCGCTTGGAAAGGAGGAGAGTAGTTGACTTCCTTGATAGCGCCAATATTAGTGTACGGATCCAACACGGCACTGTCCTCCACAACCAAGGGGCGCAGGTAAAAATAGTGCTCTCCTGCGTTTTCATAGTGGAAGTTTACCGGAACATTAAGCAAGGCATTGTATCCTTCAGGGTCCTTTTCGTAAACGTAACGGGCGGCAGCAAAGGAATCAGCAAAAAAGGATTCTCCTCCGCTGACCCTATTTGTAATTGAGTGTAGCAATTGAAGGCCAGGTGGTGATTCGTAGTACAAAAGGTCCATGTGAAGGCCAAGGTATGAGTTGGTGTAAGCAATGTTTTTGGCATCTTTTTTCGATTGCACGTCAAATGTTCTGCCGTAAAAAGTCTCCTTGATGTAGCCAATTCTCTGGGCAATGTTCTCCACAAACCATTCTTGCTGTTTATTTCCTTGTTTGACATGTTCCAACTGTGGCGGAATATTTTTGATAAACGCAAAGCCAAAACTGCGTAACCTGGCTAATACGTGGAACAAGGTCTCATCGTCGCTAATGTAATCCTTGTAGTCGTAGAAAAGCTGGTCTTCGTGCTTTTGCACCTTGCTCAAGGTCCACGGTTCAATATGGTCCTCGTACAACTTGTCATGGGATCTCTTCTCAGTGCACGAGTATTTTCTCAAGAACGACTCCTTATAAACGGAAACATTGCCGTCGTTCCAGTTTACCTCAATTGCATATTCTTGTGCGCCGTCGTTTTGGTCAATCTGAATGACCTTTGGCGCTTGCGTAGCATGAATTTGGCGATCAATCTGGCCAGTCGAAAATAGCTTCTGCTTGGACACCGGATTCACGGAGTCTAAAGAAGTTGATGCATCACGAAGAAAGACGTTAGAGTAATTGACCACTCCTGGCACAATAGGATCAGAGTCGTCAAGAAAAGTAATGGAAATGACCTTCTCATTAAAAAAGTTTATTTTCAATCCTTTTCTGGTGTTCGCTTCGGCAGGCATTGTGTATACTGGTTTGGTGTTTAGCGGTTAGTGCGTTTTTCAGCAAAAATATAGAGAGGTGGTTGGGAGAAGAGGGGGATAAATACAAAGAAGGCGGCTCCACGGAGCCAAGAATCGGAAGATCCGAAAGAGGCTATTCTCTGTGGAGGCTGCAGTTTTTTGACAGTAGGCATGACAGTAGGCATGACAGCCTCGTGTTGTGCGGAGGACGAGAAGATCCGTTCTCTTGGTTTCATCGGAAAGTCTACTCATCCTGCTATGCTGTTTAAGGTAAGACTGTACATACTGTGCACCACAACAGGAGATATTCTTTGCCAATACAAACCGCTCTTCACAGACACGTCATTATGAAAGATTATAGAAAGATAATCATTGAGCCTGATATTGCCGCCCCAGGCATTTCAAAGTAAGCATACCCCTGTTGTATCATTTTCAATGTACCTGCCTCTAACGCCTATCCGGACAGATCGCATTCAATAATAGACACGGTGAGGAACTTATTACGACTTATCGAGAACTCTTTGGTGAATGATGATGTCATAGGCCTCGAAATAGTGTTAAAGAGGCCACTTGCAGTTTCGTAAGAAGACCTCTTTTTTACGCTCTGCTAATGACAGGCTTTGATGCTTCCCTGTTCAATTAGACGCTGATACAATAATCTAACCGAATTTAAAAACAGCTCCAAAACCAAAAGAAGAAAGCATGATAAAACTTACAATAATGCGTCTTACAAATTTCCCAGCACCAATAAGTTTGAACTACAAAAGTTCGGTATGTTTCTTCGATTCTTCGTGTTTCACCATACATTTTCATCTATTAACAGAAAACTTCTCAGCCATGACGGTAAAAATCTTGAAATTGATCTACTCTAACCTTTCCACAGAGCAGGTAGTAACTAAAAGGGAGATCTACTATCAGGACGTGTCATTATTTGGCCGACAGCGAAATGTAGACTCGCTCGTGGAAATGTTATCATTTAGTCTCGGTGTCCAGTCCCATGAGTTAGGCATAGTATGCTCTACTTTTTATTGAAAGGTTTATATGAGGACAAGAATTGTCATACTAATAGAAGTTGATACAGGTCGCTGCTCAAAAAGGGTTGGTTTACGGTGACCTTATTATTATCTACAATGACGGAAGAACAATTTCCATCCGCCAAGATAACGGGCCAACCCTTATCCCCTCAATGGTAAATTGCAGGTCTATCATCCTTGGAGAAAACAAGAAAAGTGTGATAGTTGTTGAAAAAGAGGTTTGTCTTTCGACTTTTGGTTTCTCTGTCTATTTTCACATTCACTGACCAGATTTCAAAGGCCATTTTTAGCTTTTTGTGTACGCCAACCATAGATCACATTATAGTCACTGGCAAAGGATATCCTGACAGACTAACACAAACTTTTATGAGCAAATTGTTTGATTGCACACAGAACAACATCTTGCGACCAGCAATCCCAATTTATGGACTCGTCGATAGCGACCCCTATGGTATACATATTTTGTTACAGTACAAGTTTGGTCACTCGACATTGCAAGGGGTACACGGGCATGAGAGCTCCAATGGCTTCAGTGTGCGTGATAGAACTCATGGCTGTGTCGGAATCAGATATATAGGGGTTCATTTGTGCGAGTATACTGGTGGTTGGTTAAGTTTGAGTGAAAAGGACATAAATTTTGGTAAAAAGGTCTTGGAAAGCCTGACTAGTGGTGCTTACGAGATTGAGTTTCTGGAAAAAAGAAGTGACAGCGACACTTCTATTGCATCCCAGTCCTCTTTTGGTAGCTCAGACGTTTCCTTACTATCTCAAGATTTTTGCCAAACCTTTGTCACGGACGCATCCATTTGTTCTTCCGATTCATTTCCCACTGGTCTTGAAAATAAAACAGGAAAGCTTGGAAAGAAAATACAAAGTTACGGAAACTCTTTAAAGAAAGATACAACTATTGATATTATGAAAAGAGAGCTGCAAAGGCAATTGTTTTTCAATAAGAAGAACGAAATGAACGTTATTGGAGGCCAGCAGAACAATTTGTCTAGCAGACTTTATGAATCCTTAGACGCAAAGAATCTGCATAAAACAGACAGCCCTATAATTGAATACTTGAGTAAAAAGATTGCAAAAATCACATAAAGAAATTGCTTTAAAACTGCAAATAGCTAAATATGAACTGCTTATAATGTCATCTCTATTTTTGTTGTCAACGACAGCATTTCCAAACTTTATGTTAGATGCTCCATGTATCTGCCTCCTCGTGCACGAGACATCCACGGCTACCCACGCACACACGTCTGTATCACATGATCCTGTAACAAAATTTTCCCGGCACGCGTTTTTCGAAGTGCCAGAGTGTTTGACTTTTTTCCACCGTCAAAGTTCGTGATTCGAAACAGTTCGAGACAAAGATCAAAACAGAAAATCCCACCGTATATATACCCTGCAGCCTCCCTTCCCTCTTCACTTCTTTCACTTCGTCACATCACCTTTTATTTCCAAACATTTTAGAAATACTCAGAGGTTAAAACTGCATGTTTATATGGTACAGTGAAATCAAATAAACACAGTTTTATTTATCAAGGTCAAACAACACCTCGAGATCAAAAAAGCCTACGACAAATTACAATCCATTTAGGGCCAAGTCAATCTTTTTATCAGCACACACGTACACCGAATCTAAAACCGAACACATACACGTACACATAAGAATACAAGACAAATTTAATCTTCGTATAAGATGGCTAGATTCAATATTATTTCCTCGATAATAACACTTGTGTTTGTTTGCTGCGTCCAGCAGGCGGCTGCCGTTACTTACACTTCCATGTCTCTTAATGTTCCTGCTTTTGCCAAAGAATGTCTTTACTCCAGATTAGAGACCGAGGAAGATTCGCTTTTGGTGAATTTCCAAGTTTTGACTGGTGGCAACTTTGAAATTGATTTTGAGATAACTGCTCCAAATGGCGACAAGGTCATTACCGCCAACGATAAAAGATATGCAGACTATTTGGTCAGATCCTTTGGTATTGGTGAGTATTCCTTCTGTTTCTCTAACAGAGTTTCCACCGTTACCCCAAAGAAGGTTGAGTTCTCCATCGAATTAGAGAGAGACGTTGACTACTACAACTCCCAAGAAAGCACCAACAATAAGGACGAGATTATGAGCGAACACGCTATTGGCGAAATCAACAGAAACTTTGACCAAATGAAGAAAATGCTCGACTACTTGAGGGCCAGAGAATGGAGAAACATGTCTACTGTTAAATCCACCGAGTCTAGAATCTACTGGTTTGGTATGTTTTCCTCCATTGCTATGATTGGCTTAGGCGCTGCCCAGGCTTCTTTAGTCCAATTCATGTTCTCTGGCCCAAGAAGTTTGGTCTGAGCAATGTGTTTTAGCTAAATCAAGAAAAGTGCAAAGGAGAAAAATACTTGAAAACAGATTGTGAAATAAGCGTTGTTGCCAGTAATTTTTTTTATCAATTTTTTCTTTTTTATCAAAGAAAAAGTTTACTTTGGATAAGTTTGCATAAGCTACGAATGCGTTGTGTTGCTTTAGTGGCAGTCATTTTTTTAGGTACTTTGTTCTCGTTACTGGAGTGGTAGCTGTCTACTGGAGGCCTCATAGGCATCCTTATTCTGATCCATTTGATTCATTTTCACCTTTTTCTAACCGCTATTTGTTTTTCATATTTTAGTATTTCTACTACTGTCTTCCTATTCCTCTTATTTTTTATTTGTAACTTACATACTCCTCATAGTTTCCCAGTTGTATCTCTTTTCTTTTTATTAGTACTTTTATGCCACTATTTTTGGTAACAATTAATAGCATGATTCGTGTTTCACTTAGAAATATCTCCCGTTACGCTTTTTCCAAGTACTGATAGTCTAGCTGTTGAATGTAGATTTTCAATTCCGCGTATTAAAACAGGTTATCTGTTTGAAAGAAATATGATCTTTATTGTTCAAGCAAAACGGAGACGCTATATTAGGAGTCCGCCTGACCTGTCCATGTTAAGTCGCGACATGATACACTGAGCAGTAATATTAAATTAATGTATATCTATTAAATTTTGCATTTTTTATCTGTAAACTTCCCAATAATGAAGTATATATCAATATCCATCTTGGTCCAGTAGCCCATATGTCATTTCGGTCTCTCTAAAGGAAATGCTGTTGCCTATTCGTAAGCTTCAACGTCATGGCATCCTTAAATTGCCCTCGTTTGTTTCTGGAGAAGGACATCATTGCAGCGCACTTCACAGCTTGTCTAGCTTTTTACCTCTCGTACCGCTGAGAGCATTTGTTTGAGGGCGGAGAAAGGCAAGAGACCTGCTGAGGTGGCAACAACTGGTAACATTTGCCTATATCAAGCATATCAGACTGGGACTAAAGCTTCTTCTACAGGTTATTTCAATAGTTCCTGGAGACGCCTTTGTCTGCTGCCAATTTTAAAAAAGCGGCAACTTTCCAGCTAAAATCGCATGTTGTGTCTACGATTTTCATCAACTCTTTTAACATTGTAACAACAACAACAATAGCATTCGAACTGTTGAAAACCCAAACCGAACAATCTTCTCAAATTTTCACATCCTTTTTACAATGCTCGCTTCACGATACTCCGCCATCATGTTTTACGGTCCTTCTCAGGACGTTATTGGCCAAGCCTATCACGCTTCTCTTTTTCTGGAAGCCATCAAGAAAGCCGCTGAGTCGCTCGAAATTCTCGTTGGTGTCACTAAGACCGTGGAGTTCTACAGCACCAGAGTCGCCAACTGTAACGACAAGGCGAGTCTCGACGATATCTGCCAGTATGTGTACCGCTATTGCGTGGTTCCGGCGGTGACACACTACGGGCTTGGTGCTACGTTCTGCGGAAAGGTTATCAAGCAGGAAAGAAGATGGGACAGAATAGCAGTACAGCTTCTCTATGAGCTCAAGTCACTCAACAATGTGATTGTCCAAGAGTACAATGCTATGCTCTTGAAAGCCCAGAATTTGGAGCAATGTTTGACTTCTTGTTAAACAGTCCACCAAGGAACCTGACTAAGGGCCAGATAAGTTAGTCAGTTAGCTAATTAATACAGAATGATTATTCTTGTTTTGTTAACGTTGGTGACGTCGAAAAATAAGGACGCACCAGAATGCATAGTCGAGAAACACTTAAATGTGCGCAAACGTCAGTGTAACCGTCTTGAAACGCAAACAGCGAAAACTGTCTCCCAAACAGGGCAGCTAAAGCACATCACACATGAATATTTTGTATTTTGGTTGACCGATAGATTATAGTCACTGTGCAAGGGAAGCATGCTATGGTGGTTTTTGTATACCAGCAACTCTGGCGAAACATTGCTGAGAAGAGTTCTTGCAAACTGTCCAAACGATGACCCTTGCATTCTATACTTAGTATTCCAACCTTGGCATGCTAGTGGTTTTCATTTTGATTAAATTGAATACAATTTGAATGGCTTTCTGAAAGATAGAGTTGCGGTTTGTGCGATGCAATAACTGCTCAAAATTGAGGCATGACCTTTAGCGAGCTGAATTTGACTTATAACTTTTTCTCAAAGCAAGATCGTCCCTTACTGCTATCTCAACCAGATATTTTCGAAACATGGTCCAAAGAAAGTGGTGCCTTCTCAATCAGCTCTATTAGTTTCTTTATATCTTATGTTACTCAAAACGGCAGAAAAGTGTAATAGCGCTTGTTATTTACCGTACGAAAAAATACCGGCACAGTAGGCGCAATATTTTCAACATGGACAGAAAAAAAAATAAGGCGGCTGCTTTATAGATTTTTCCACATAATGACCAGCGATACTATTCTTTCCCTGCTGGCCTATACTACAGCAACAGTCCCGAAACAAGGTTGTTTGACAACTGAATAGCCGGTGTATGTACTTTGTGTTGGGGCAGTGTTTGCAGTAGTGTGGCGAGTGCCATTAAAGGGGTTTGGACTAACTTTAGATCACGGAAGCAGGATCAGCCACCCTTTCCCTTTGTCAGGGATAACTTTTGATTTCATTTATAAATAGGTGAGCATACCCCAATCCTGCTAAAAGGCCTTGACTGAGCAGGAATGGTTAATTTGAAAAGAATAGCTATTAATCGGCAAACTTTATTTGGTTTTCTTAGTCTCGTTACTATAACACTTACCTTTGTTAGCCTTTACCTTTTTCCTCTTTCGTTCAATTTTTTATTTCAAAATGCCTGCTAAAAAGAAATTCATTCAATTTTATGCTCCTCAAAGATCACCAAAAGCCTTTGGCTTCAAATTCGATATCTCGGAACGTGTTGAGCAACTGCACAACCCTCCCTTTATAAAATGGAGTGAAATGATCACCTATCTTCGATTCTTTCACAAAGAGAGTACCAAGAGGCTCGAAGATTTTGCATTCAAGGAGCTAGCAGGGAGAGCTAGACTTAGGATCTGGGCCAGAGACAACTGTGTCTACAAAACCGAAAAAATGTGGGCCACCTTGCCCGAGGACATTGAAGACTTTAACGCAAACTATGGCGATTCTCTGGACGCATTCGAAACTAGCTGCTTTAACGCGATTTCCAATGAGGTTAACTTCTTGGCGATGGAGGTATTTTCCAAATGTGACAAAATGGGAGGCAAAAATTACTACAGTTTGTGACCCAGGCTTCCTTACAGAATTGGGGAAGGCCAGAAGGCTTTGAAATCACCGGGCCGGTCTCTCCAACCCGGCATTTTCTGCTTTAAGGAAGATAGAGCCGAAAAATGCGCTACCTTCAAAGAACAGAAAAAGGCAAGTACATGCACTGAGAAGATCAAAAAGACAGAGATTTTTAGCTGGATTAGAAAGCTCTACAAGTCCTTTTATACCAACGGCGGCCTCAAGCCGCTTTTTATATTTCACATATTGTTGATTAATTACATTTTTGGATTGATTTTTATTGTGTGTCTTGGGCTACGCCTCTTAAGTTTGGCTGTTTTCGTTATTTTTGGTTAAATTGGGATAGTTGTTTTGTGTTCTTCAGTTCGTTCTCGACAATTTTGTCTCGTAATCATTTTCTTCAGTTCTTGTTTTTGTATTGCTTCTTATTTGGAAATTTCTCATACTATTTACCGTTCGTTTCATTAATTATACTGCATACTATATACTACTGTAATATATTTCGGATCGACTCTGGTCCATTATTTCCACGCTTGCTCTAGCATAGTCATTTCTTGCATTTATGTCTCTATAATCTTACACACTATACAGAAACGTTTTATTTACGGCTGCGTAGTTTCCAAAATGGCCTGTTTACGCTCGGGGTTTGCCAGAATGGCTGACCATGACTTAGCAGCGCTTCGGCAACCACTGTCTTTGTCTATACGGGAAGGTTCACATGCCAGTGAGGACATGATCAGACCACAGAATTGCGGGGTATCTGCTAAGATGGTACCAATGTTTGGTAAAGACCCAGTGCTGCGGGTAAAACTTGTCACGTCGCATGTGAAAGCGGCAGCTGCGCGGACGGTGCTTAACAGAAATCATTTTATTTCCGTCCGAGAGGAGAGCGCAGCGTAGAAAGGGGTGCGCTGGGTGTCCTGCTAGGGCCCTTGGAGCCGTCCGTAGAGGTGTCCCAATGCGGCAGGAGCATCCGTGGCACCTGATCGGCTCTCTCATTGGGCTGCATCTCCGCCCTTAGGTCGCAACGTATCTCCAGGATGTATATCTATTTAAGGTGCCCCGCTGGCCATACTAGCCCTTCAGCGCTTAGCTACGATATTGCGGAAACTTCCACAAACAGTCACACATAAACACTATCTCCATGTCCAGAGTAGAGAAAGACAACATCCCACGGCCGTACAATATCATCCAGAATGAGCGCCGCACTTTCACCAGCTTCGACATCGACGACATGTACGTCTTCTTAGAGGGCAACGACAAGACAAACGCCCAAAAGGTCACAGATATCTCCCGGCTTATTGAGCGCGACGTTGTCTTCAAAAACAAGCCAGAGTACTACGACAGCGTCACGAAGAAGGACTTGCGCAGATCCACCTTTCTCAAGGTGAAGCAGTTTGCCCTTTTTATGGAAAAAGTTATCCTTGAGCAGTTGGACCGAGGCGTTCCAGTCGATAAGCTTAACTACTCCGACATCCACAGACTCATGTCCCTCTTTGCCACCTACGACCCCCAAGTGGGCACCAGAATCGGCATCCATTCCGGATTGTTCTTCAATGCCATCAGAGGTAACGGCACCAACGAGCAGTACAAGTACTGGGCCTTTGAAAAAGGTGGCTACTATTGCAAAGAGATTTATGGCTGTTTCGCAATGACCGAGCTCGCGCACGGCTCCAACGTTGCCGGGCTCGAGACCACCGCCGAATATGACTTTGCCACTAAGACTTTCACCATCAATACTCCTCACTTGGGCGCTACCAAGTGGTGGATCGGAGGTGCTGCCAGTAGCGCCAATCACTGTGTTTGCTACGCCAGGTTGATTGTCAAGGGCAAAGACTATGGCGTCAAGACTTTTATAGTTCCATTAAGAGACTCTACTCATCAGTTGTTCCCTGGCGTGTCCATTGGCGACATTGGCGCCAAAATGGGAAGAGACGGTATTGACAATGGCTGGATTCAGTTTACCAACGTCAAGATCCCTAAGAACTTTTTGTTGCAAAAGTATGTCAAAATTGATGACGAAGAACAAGAGGTTATCGACTCACCAATGGACCAGTTGGCCTACGGTGCTTTGTTAGACGGCAGAGTTAACATGGTCATGGACTCTTACAGAGTCGGTGCCAAAGCGGTTACAATTGCCTTGAGATATGCTGTTGGCAGAAGACAGTTTGGCAAAAGCGAGAACTTTGCCAATAACTTCGCCTCAGAGAAAGAAATTGACAAATCTCTCAAGCTTGAGAAACAATTGATCGACTATCCAAGTCACCAGTATAGATTGATCCCATTGTTGGCTACTGTATACTGTTTATCAGCCGCCTCTTATAGGTTACTTGAAAACCACGAACGTGTTGTTAACGCTTTGCAGTCGCCAGAGCTTTTGACCAACCAAAAAGTGTTGTTTAAGACCATTGCTGATTTGAAAGAGCTTTTTGTTATTAGCGCTTCCACCAAAGCTTCTTCTACTTGGTTTACTTCCAAAGCTCTTGACGAGTGCAGGCAAAGTTGTGGTGGCCACGGTTACAGTGCTTACTCCGGCTTTGGTAAAACTTACAATGACTGGGTGGTCCAATGTACATGGGAAGGTGACAATACCGTTTTGAGTATGAACTCAGGCAGATCCATGATTAAGTACAGACAAGCTTCTAAAAAGGGTAAAGGCTCGAGCGTGCCGGAGACCTTTAAGTTTTTCAATAATAACGTTGAGCACCTGAGTGACAGCATCAAGTTGAATGATTTGGACGGATTGCTTAAACTTTTCGATGCAGTCCTTATCAATATGGCTGACAATGTTATTGAAGTTTTGCCTGCTTACAATAACAACTTTGAAAAAGTTTCATCTCACTTGATTGCCATTTCCAAATTCTACTGTCAAAGATACTACTTGGAAAGCGTTTTGATCCAATTACAAAAAGCTGCCAATACCGTCAAGCCAGTCTTGAGCAAAATTATCCACTTGTTTGCATTGTATACCATCAAAGAAAACACAACGCAATTTTTGAAATTTGACTTGTTGACCAAAGAACAATTGGACCAAATTGATGAGATTATTTTCAAAGACTTGTTGCCATTTTTGAGAAGCCAGACAATCGCATTAACTGATTCTTTCAAATTGAGTGACTTCTTCATCAACTCTCCATTAGGCTCTTACGATGGCGACATTTACAACAAGTACTTTGATATGGTCAATTTATTGAATAACAATAACAGCGAATACGACAAGACCGACTATCATGACATTATGTTGAATGTCTTGAAGAGACCAAGTATTGAGGAAAGACAGCTATATACTCAAACTAAGGAAACTTTGGAAAAGTTGGGTAAATAAGCCTCTTGACGATTTTTGGTGGTAGTTATTTCCTTGTTTTTTCGTTCTCTTTTTTGGTTACTCGTTTTATAGCGATGATGCTTTTACTCTCTGACACATGACCCTTTAAAACACATTTGTTCGTTTCATTAATAATATTATAAAAAAATGAGTTCACTTTTAAATTATACGATCATAAATTACAAAATTCACTTAAATTTCTTATCCTATAATGTTAACGTGGGTTTACTTAGACTGTAGTTTCTATTAAGTGGATTTTGTAGACTATGCATGGCAATGCAATCAGGCGCGCTGTCAAAATCTATGCTCGCCTATCAAGAGTTACAGTTCTAGTGGATGGAAAATAACCGGATAGCGCCTATATAAAAGCTAGATACAATTGGGAAAAACCTTGTAACTTAATAAACGGAAAGAGCGGGCTAAAAAATGCGAACAGCTAAAGCCGACGTAGTTTATCAAATGCAGGAACAATAGGGAGTATACAGGAAACTACACTATCAGAGCTAAAATAGCAAAGCAAAGAGCAAGAAAAGAAAAAAATTGACGAACGAAAAAGATGAACAACCAAAGCGAAGATGACTTAGGAAATGCGGGAAAAGGAGTTCAGAAGGAACAAAAAATTGGCAAGATTGCGGCTTCAATAGAGCTCCAAATCCTTCTCAGTCATAGAAAACCTGATCCAGTGAGGGTTACAATTTTGATCAAGGATATTTTCGTGTGGAGTAAACAAACCAGGCTGACAACCGCTGCACTTATCACTAGTAGGGCAGTTAAAGTATGGCGGATGGTGGTAACCCATGTCTCTGAACCAATGAATTTTCAGCTTATCTTCGAACAACGCAAGGCCCAAAGTATGAACTGGCGCGTCCCCCCATCTTTCATAATAAAAGCCGCCAGCCTCTTCCAAGTGTAGGAACCACAAGCTGTAGGCCTCATCGCGGTAAAAGTCCATGTCGCCAATCTCAAAATTGGACCAAAAGTGGCACGTGGAGTAGCCTCCTGCCAACTTGGCTTTATCTGGAAGCTGGTTGTTGTTCAAGAGCCAGTCAAAGGCGCCATGAGGGTTCACGTAATCAGGGTTATTCTTGACAAATTCGAGCGTCGTCGGCCACAAGGTTGGGATGGTCTCGGCAATCTCGTATAATGTCGATACGAAACCATATGTCTTGCCATTATCTTCCATAAACTTGAACACATCATAGTCAATATCGCAAAAATATTTCACACTAGGCTCAACTCTCCAGTACCATCTGTACTGCTGCATTTCTGGTACATTATAAAAGTTACCCGAGTTGAACCTGCACATATTTCTATATGAGGTCATCTCTGCATACGGGAGCTTCTGCTTTGCCAATTCTTTCATTCCCTTGCGCATCTTCTTGATATCAATGTGGCCAGGCACGTCCCACAAGTACGCTGGGATCTCCACAAAGTTCACCTGTGCGTCGGTTTCTTTCAATACTCTATCTTTGAAGTTCTTGCTGAAGGGACGGTTGTTCATCAACGTCCACGGGTACTTGAACTTTTTGTTAAAATGCTCCTCCACCTGCCTCATAGAGTCAATCAAGCCTTCCAACTCGCTGTCACGTACTAACGACATTAAGGTGGCGTTTGCTCTCTCGTACTGAATATCTGGACGCTTCAAGTTACTCACACGAGGCTCGTTGATCTTGTGGAACATTACCTTATTGTACAAATTGTCGTTTCTCGTTAAGATCTGCTCTGGCGTGAGATCCTCATGGTACTTGAAGTGCTTAAAGTAATTCATATTGATGCTCTTGTCTGAATTATAGAGCGGTACTTCTTTGTAGTGCGGATCAATGGTTTTTTCGATGCTTAAATTGATATTGTATGGCTCAGCAGGGAACCAGAAGCTCTCGTATCCTTTAACGTTCAACGTGTTGTAGTAGTCTTTAATCATGTGGACATTCTCCTTGCCTACTATTTTCTCGTACCGCTGCTGAGGTAGCGAGATAAGAAGGTACATTAAGAGCATAGTGACAAAAATGAGCTTGATTATCTTTCTTCGTATGAGAGAGGTGAAAATGTGTTTGGAGTTGAGGAGAATGGCCTTGGCTTCGCCAGTGAGCTTATTCGCTATTTCGCGGTTCATTATTGGATTCTGGAATATTTTGGGCTATAGATTTGCACCTGTATTTTAGTGCTGAAAATCTTTTTTAGGTGCAGGTAAAGATTTCTTTTCAAACGAAAACCTTCAGGAAATAACAAAAAACAAATAATTTTAGTAATTTGCACCCTCAACAACCGTAAACAGCTTAATCATTCTGAGCATTTAGTATTTTATTCTTACTTTTTCACTTTTTTAGGTTCTACTTTTTATTTTGCGTCCCGCAGTCCTGGAGCATGAATTGGCAGGCATAAACAAATAGGCTGTGGCTCTTCTCATGTTACGTAAAATTTCCGTCATAATCTAGCGTCCACAGTCCATAGTGATATAGAGCAAACACGGCAAAACGGCTGGAAATTGGCCTTAATAGCGGCTTTGAATGCCTTGGCGGGCCTGAACTGAGTAATGAATAGCCTACGCGCAAGCTACTCCAGTCTCAACAAAATATACGATTATCGTTTTTTATCTCTAGTTTTTTGAAACGCCTGAGAAAATTCAATGACAGTCATTAATTGATATTAGTGTTCCCTATAGATAACAAATAGGAAGAAGTAGATAAGGTGGCAACAAAAGAGAACTAAAGCACAGAAAAAACCAGAAATCAACAAAAGTTTAAGAAAATATAGAAAAATAGATATAATTAAACACAACTGAGCAAAATGTGGTAAAAAAACAAAATTTAAAAACAACAACCATAAACAAAAAAAAAAGATCATGACAAAAATTAATATAGAGTACCGAACAAAGCTGTAGGACGCGTTACACAGCAACCCCATTATCCATAGTTAGAATATTGAGCTGATCATTGATCAAGCCTTCCATTCTTTCTTTGCCTAACATCAACTGATACAATCCTTCTCTAATGTAATTCACAACCTCTTCGCCATATTTGTTGAGTGATTCAATACCGGTAAATTGGCTGTAAATGTAGAACGAGGCAATGACAATCAACAATGGCACCCAGAAGAACAAAAGCATTTTATCGTTCGAAAACTTGGTGGCCTTGTTCTTCTCGCTAAAGTACATGTAGTATTTGAACATATTTTCTTGGGAGCTATCAGAATCGTTACCATCTTCTGATCTCTCATCTTGACTGGTTTCCTCACTTCGGGTTTCAACTTCAGCTGATTGAATTTGATTGCTTGCATGTCCGTTTCCATCATCCAAAAGTTCAAAATTTCTGTTGACTGAGCCGGTTAACACCATAGAACTATTTTCTGCGGTTTCGGAAGCAAACAAATGAGACTGTTTAACAATAGCCGGGTCTCCATGTGGATACAAGTCATCATATTTTGGGAGATCATCGTCTGCATTGCCACATGTAGCACTTTCAACGGGGTCGTCATTGCCATTAACATTAGTTTTATCAGAGGTACGATGAGAATGGTAAAGATTATGATTATGCTTATAGCGGTGCGCTAGGTTGATGCTGTGAATATCTTCATTATCAGCGTTGTCACCCTCGTCATCAGCATTATCACTTTCACTTGGATCCATGACTTGGTTCTCTTCAGCATCATCGCTGTTAATATCATGCTTGATGTCATTGTTCTGGGAACGGTCAACGACCATTTTGGAGACATGATATCTCAAATCGTCTTCCTCTAAACTGGACAATGAAGAAATAGAGTTTGAACTCAAAGATCTGGCGATTCCATAACTGGATTTGGCCAAGTTATCGCTATCATTGTCGGCGTGAGATCTGCGGTTCTCTAACTCTCTAATCAATGCTCTGACTTGCAAGTTGTCGGAAACACCCAAAGCAGACTTTCCAAAATTGTTCTTGATGTTTGGATTTGCTTTAGCTTTGAAAAGCATCTTCACGACCTTGGAATGACCTCCCAAAGCAGCAAAATGTAAAGGAGTAAAACCGTTAATATCTTTACAATTAACTCTTGCACCTCTATTAATTAAAGCACCTGTGACCTTAGGCAAGCCCTTAAAACACGACAAGTGCAACATAGTTTGCTTTTCCTTGGTACAAATTTGCCAGTTTGGAGAAGATGGAGCATTAGGCAAATCACAAACGCTGATAAGTCTTAGAAGTAAATCTTCTTCACCAGTATCGTAGAAATCTTTGAGAGTGTTGTCATGAAAGCTGCTGCTTTGTGTATTTGTAGTCGTTGATGACGATGTTCCTGCACTGCCGTCGCCTCCTTTATCAAATGAATCATTACCAACAATTCTTCTGGCAATATTTCTGGCATCCTCCAACTTACCGTTCATCTTCATTCCGACAATTTGTAAAGCCAACTCAATAAGCTGTCTATCAGTGTCATCAGTGTAGGTGAAAATTTGAGAGTGTTCATGCTTCCTATATTGTTCGTTCAATTCATTATTTCCCTCGTTGGCTTCAAATGACACCAAAACTTGACCTGGCTTTGATGCTGGCGGCAAAAAGGTAACAACTGTGCTGTCAGACCAACAGTGTGTGCCTAAAGCTTTGACATCACCAAACTTGACTTTTAAGCCGGGTTTGAAATTAATGCCCAATAAAGTAATTTCAATGCCGCCACGAATTGGCCCTTCAGATGGAATAACTTTTTGAATAGTTGGAGCATAAGATGGAGTAAGCAAAGAAGTGACGGTTGGACTGACCAACTGACTTGCAGCTATACTGGCAGCTTGGCCGGTTATCTGGGCACCGTTAACACTGCTAGCAGCGTTAGCGCCATTATTATCAGCTTTAACAAAATTTGGAGACGAGAGAGAGGTAAAAGAAGTCAACATTCCAGAATCTCCTGGTGACCTATAAGCAGCTGACGATGAAACTGCATTATCAGACAGAGGAGATAAAGAGTTTGCATCGATCGATATTGAAGGACGGTTACTATTACTTGGATTGGAAAAGTTGCTGCTGAAATTGTTATTGAGACCCAAACTGTAATCATGGGCTGGATATATGTTATTGACAAAAGAATTGAAGTCCGAGTTAATCTTGGTGCTGCTGCTGTTTCTGCTGTTCAAGTACCTATTCGTTAAAGCTGATGGTTGGGAAGAACCTGAAAGCTTCGTTCTTTTGATGGATTTGCTATCAGAAGTCCTATGGTCTGAAGAATCATCATCCAAGGAAGGTGGAGTGACTGGGTTCATATCAACAGACTTTGCTCTTTTACTGCTAACACTGCCGCGCTTTGCTTCCGCATTAGTGTCAATAGCTGAGGATTGACCAGCGGCGTCCATAGCCTTTTTTCTGTCCATAATCATGATATGTCTAGAGAAGTTTTTACCAACAATTTCGCCTTTGCTATTTCTTAGCACAAAAAGCAACTTGAAGCCCTTTTGAGATTGATGATGCCGACAGTAGCATACGATTCTGGCACTCAACTCTAACTTGCTAGAATTTTGCTCATTAAATACATCCTCTTCATCGGACTTCTGTTCGTGGGTTTTTTCTTCCGCAACTTGCTGTCTGTCGCTAGCACTTTCGATACCGGAATTTCCAAAGCCAAGGAAACTGAAACCATAGTTCTTACTGTTTATTCTAAAGTCATTATAACTAAGATTCGAATGTTGCTTGGACTGAGCAGATGTTGGCGGTGGAAGGCTCACAATTTCTTTAGAATTAAAAATGATTGCTTTTTTAGGTATCACATCAATCCAGTTTAAACCATCCTCACTTAAGCCATTCTTTCTTCTAGAAGCTCTTTTTAATTCTCTTTTAATACATTTCGAGCAAATGTTACAAGATTTGAACTTCTCGGTTTGGAATAAACCGTCCAATTTGAGATCCTGATCTGCAGCTTCTGATGAAGTCTTGCCATTAGCATCTTTGGCAAGAGGTTCACCGACGACAAAACAATCAAGATGCAAAATATTATTTTTCACATCATCTGACAAAGCATCCACTCCATTCTTCAAACAAAATTTCTTTTTTGAGATAAGGTCAGTAGGAAGACGAACCAAATAGTCTTTCGGCTTTGGATGTATCATAAGATCAACTTTGATTTGAGTTTCCACCCTGGAAAAATCTGGCAAGCTGCCAATTTTAATTTTGAATGGTAGTTTATCATCAACACTATTGGAAGCATAATCGAGTTCTGGGTCCCACGCAAGAGAATCATTTGGCAAGTATAATGTTGGGGGTATCTGTTTTTTGATAGCTGCAGGATTTTTCAATTCTTCATCGTTGATGGAAAAGCCACCGAATTTCAACTTGCTCAACTCTTCCATTTGTTTTTCGTAATGCTGCATGTCAGCATCCGTAGCTGCTTCTATAGCTCCAATATTGTTACTACTATTGTTGTTATCAGCTGTGACAGAAGTGGCTGAAGATATAGAGTCCTCATTCACTCGACTACTACTGTGATTCTCGTTGCTATCATTGCCTACCAAATTCATGCCATCGATAAAATGATTTCCGAATCGCGAATTTTGAGCGCTTACCGTGAAGTTGTTAAGTATCGTATCAATTTCCATTTCGTCAATGTTAGCGCTATTATCCAAACCAGTGTTGTGTGTCTGCAGTGCGCCATTATGATGATCCATACTATCATCTTTATTGTTACCGTCAAACTGATCGTGAGTTGGCGTGTCAAAATATGAGTTAAAGATATTATTAGAATCAGTTTTCGATAGAGAATCATAAAGGAACTGATCTAGGGCGTTATGATTATTATTACTATTGCTGTCATCATTGATTTCGTCCTTATTCTGGGTGATTTGGGTAGCGTTATTGTTAGTCTCACCCATGAGCAGCTGAGCGCGCTCCTCGCTTTTGATCATAGTGAGATGTGTGAATGTTTTGCTGTAAACGTGAATAATTAAAAAAGGGGGAAAAATAGGAATGCCGATGCTCTTGATGTCCGGCCCTGATTTCAGTGGGCACAGGAAGTTGATGACAAGGGGTGAAAATAGTTTTTGAGTGATCTGTTGCCGAAGGCTAAAAGATAAAGGGATCCAAAAAAAGCGCTCGAGACAGGGGGACGGAAGTTAAAGAAAGTCTTCCACACAGGTACTTCAGCTTTTTTTCTTGCCAAAAATTTTTGTTGGGAACGGAATGTCTCGATGGAATCGGACACGACACGATACGACACAAGATGCGATGGAAATAGGGATAATTCGTGCAGCCTACAAGGGCGCTGTGTATGCTGTAGCCTGGGAACACTGGGTCTGGATGAAGCTGTAAGTCTTAAAAAGGATGGAGCAGTCTAGCAGTAATTTCTCTTCTCTGTTTCTGGTACCATATGTCTGTAAGTAATAAAAAATTTGTCTCTGGTCTGTTCTCCAACAGCATATCACCTTCAGGCTGCTCTTAGCAAAATTTGCAGTGCTCTTCGGTCTTTAGCAAATTTATCTTGTTTCCATTTTTCTTCTCAGAATATCGCGTGTTTTTTTTTCTTTTCCGTAACTCATTTCTGGAACACTGCATGGGAAACCCATTAATCAGAAAAAACACCCGGACACGATAATTGGGGGGCAAAGCGGGTTATAATATTTTTTGTTTATTTACCACTATGATATAAGCTATTCCAAAGATATGTCTTGTCTTTTATCCATCACTACGGTGCTCATAAAAGCCGGGTAGAAGTTATTCCATCCGACATATTGGTATAATGATCTTTCTTTTTACGAGCCCTGGTCCTGTCTGAAAATTTTAAGTCTGTCAAAGCCTATGAGCAGAGCTACAATAACAAGCAGATCTCGTGAAATGATATTGTACGTTCCGCCAAAAGCTCAAGCTCGGTGCGCACAATAATGGTACCTAAAGGCTGTCAACTTCCAAGTATAAGCTCCCTTATATCAGCCGTAAAGTTCTCTAATACTTTAATCTCAAGTGGAAAGGCATATCGTCGGCAAGCATCACAATGTGATCATGTACTTCGAAGTCTGATACAACATAGAACTCTTCAGAAGAGGCTTTTCTTTAGTTCCGTTGGAGTACTGGCCTCCCTAAAAAGAGGCAGCAATAGTCAACAAGCAAGACTAAGAAGTGGGGACAAGAAGCAAATAACGATACCGTCTTTTTTGTCGGTGGCCAACTTGGCTAACCAGCTTAATGTGAGGTACAGCTCGTTAGTGAAAGCCTTGAAAAATTTGGGGTTTGATGAGTCTCAGCTGGGACATGACTATATTTTGGACTGCGAGACAGCCTCTTTAATTGCTGATGAGTTTGGTTTTGAAGTCAATAACAACTCGCAGGCAAAGAATGATGAAAAGTATGACGTTTTCAAGGCCCCACCATGCACAGACACAGCCAAATTGAAACCGCGCCCGCCTATAGTCACTATCATGGGACATGTTGATCATGGTAAAACTACAATCCTAGACTACTTGAGAAAGTCTTCGATAGTCAAATCCGAGTTTGGCGGTATAACGCAGCACATCGGTGCCTTTAGTGTCAAAACCCCGATATCTAACAAATTGATTACCTTCTTGGATACTCCAGGTCACGCAGCGTTCTTGAAGATGAGAGAGCGTGGTGCCAATATCACCGATATAGTTGTGCTTGTTGTCGCTGCTGATGATTCTGTCAAGCCACAAACAATAGAAGCAATCAAGCACTGCCAGAAATACGATACAAGCGTCGTCGTGGCTATCAACAAGTGCGACAAGCCAGGAGCTGATCCAAAAAAAGTATTAACCGATTTGTCTTCTCATGGTTTGTACGCCGAAGAGTTTGGCGGTGACCTTCAAGTTGTCGAAGTTTCTGGACTCACTGGTTTGAACATGGACAAATTGGAAGAAGAAATTGTTGCATTGGCTGAAGTGCTAGATTTAACTGCCCAATACGACAAAACTCTTGTTGAAGGTCACGTTATTGAGAGTCAAGTCAAGAAAGGTGCGGGAAATGTTGCTACTGTGCTTATTACCAGGGGGTCATTGAAAAACGGAACTATACTTGTTGCCGGACACACTTGGTGCAAAGTGAAAAGTATGAAGAACGAGTTTAGCAAGCCAATGAAAATCGCTACCCCTGCAACCCCTGTTGAAGTCTATGGATGGAAAGAACTACCAGAAGCGGGAGATTTGGTTCTTGAGGTTAATAAGGAGGCCAAGGCTAAATCAGTCGTAGAGTATCGTATTGAAAAAGCCCACACAGAAACCCAGTTGAGTGAATTGGATAAAGTAAATAAATCAAGATTAGCGCAAAAGCGTGAAGCTGAAAAACAGGAGAAGTTGAAGGAATTATTGAAATACGGCTTAAGTCCCGAAGACTTAAAGCAGGAGGAATTAGAATTATTTGGTGGCGAATCTAAAGAAGGTGCTGAAGAAGAAGGCAAGGCCAAAGAGATTCAGTTTATTGTTAAAGCTGATGTTAGTGGCTCCTCAGAAGCCATTATTGAAAGCATATCGCACATTGGCAACGAGGAAGTCAAGCCTGGAATTTTGTATGATGAAGTTGGAGCTCCAACAGAATCAGACTTGGACCGTGCTGAAGCAGCTGGTGCCACGATTATCTGCTTCAACGTGAACGTTCCAAAGGATATTTCTGTACAGGCTGAGAAAAGAAACATCAACATTGTCAGCTTCACTGTGATATACCATTTGATTGAGGAAGTGACCTCCATTCTATCCAGTCACCTCAAGCCGATTATTGAAACTAAGATCTTAGGTGAAGCTGAGATCAGAGCAATTTTCTCGATTACCAACCCAAAGACCAAAAAGAAGTTTAAGATTGCTGGAAGCAGAGTGAACTCTGGTGTAGTGCAAAGAGCTTCCAAGGTTATAGTAAAACGTGGTGACTTGGTTGTCTTCAAAGGTGAATTGAACGGTATCAAAAGAAACAAAGACGATGTTGACGAGATTAGAAAAGGCTCGGAGTGTGGTATCGAATTCAAAAACTGGGAGGATTTCCAAGAGGGAGATGTTATTGAAGTCTACGAAGAAAAGGAGGTGCCAAGGTACCTATAGAGTAGAGGTTGCGGTGATTTCATTTTGTATCTAGTGTCATGTAAATATGTAAATTCTTGCAAAAACTAACGAATATTAAGTCTTCTTTTTTGAATTAAAAAGCCACTCTTATATTGTCTTTCTCTAACTTGTATGTAAAATAGCAACGTTTGGGAAACGCTGTATCAGGTTGGTGGAATGCTAAAACACAGCGTTAGATTTTACTGAGAGAATCATAATGATAGAAATGAAAACATAAAAAAGCCAACTATACATTAGAAAATCGTGGATAGGTTGAATTGAAAACTAGGAAGAAAAAGCGTCACGAATGTCGCGAGGTCTAAAGCAATATAAAGTTAAAAAAGAAACATGTAGAAAAAGAATAGGAAGATAAACTACAAAGCAATAAAATAACACAGAGAGAAGAATCAAAAATAAAGAAGACAAGAAAAAATAGCTCTACTACAGAGAGCCAAGGGTCACACATGGCAAAGTCTCTTGTCCCATTCCGTCTGTATGAGCCCATAGAGATACTCGGACTCGTCTTTTATAATATGTAGAGTGTGCATGATGTAGGCGTTGTCAACTGGTGACTCTTGGGTATAGTATTCGTAGGAAACACAGATATCGCTGTAGTCTTCATTTGCAGGCTCCACGCAGTTGAAGTAGAATAAGCTCGCAATGCCTTCTTTTTCCTTGTGTGTGTTGGCATTATAGAAGCGTTGGATTAGGCGCTCTGCGTCAACGGTGTACTTCATTAGGTTTTGCACCTGGGAGTAGAGGTCTCTGGTTAGTCGGTCATTGCATCTTGCTATTCTCTGAACTAATTCCGGATGCTTTACTCGGGCACCGTAGTATGACATTGTGGCTGTTGTACATGTGACGCTGACTGGGCGGTTTTAAAGTAGTATTTTCGAAGATGCAGGAAGTAGCAAATGAACTTACGAGTAATTTTGTAAAGAGAACAAAAAAGAAGCAATTCAGGAAATAGCTTCGTTGGGCTTGGTGGAAGTCTAATGGTAATAGTTGTTTTCTTCAACGTTCCTTTGCAAGGTATATATAATATTTTTCTTGTCGGCGATGATGGTAGAGGGTGGAAGCATAAGAATGAAATTGACAGGCACACAAGAAAATTTTTCTGGCTTGTGAAAAGAAGGGTTGCTTTGGAAGGATGAAGATGGGACCTTGTAGTTATTGTAAGATGCAGAGCTCTCAATTAGTACGAATGCTAGAAAAGAACCGTTATCCAGAGACTTGCCATCTAAATAAGGCTACTAATTCGAATTAAGCAGCAACGGCGCGTAGACCCACACGCAAAGATACAAAACCAAAACAGGAGTGAGCTCAAATGAGAGGCACTTAACGCTCGTGAAAGGGTTGATTGAAAGGTAAGTGTTGCGTATCCGTGTGTTCCTGCTGTAACTTGTACTGGGAAAAGGGTTAGCTGGAATTGAGTGGAAGTTATAGATTAGTGTAGGTCGAAAGCGACAGAAACACTCTGGGCGTTTTGTTGCCCATCAAGGATGTTAGGTGTCTGCAAGCGTTGATGGAACGGTCCTGTCTCAGACAGTCCCCAGCATGCCTCCGCGAGCGCCCGCAGGGCTTCGCAAAGCATGCTGCGGCCCGCTTCCAGAAAGCGCCGCAAATGCCTCCGCCGCGGCAGGGGCACCGGTTGCTAGTGTTTGCACTCCACTAAGCGAGAGACCGCGAGCGCAGCGCTGTAGGATGATGCTATATAGTGTTACATTGCTCTTGGGGAAGCGCTATGATGCCTAGTGCAGTTGTTACCTGTAGGAATGAGCTGCTGGATGCAAAAGGCCGCAAAACAAGTTTGTCTCAAATCATCCTGCACGGAAGCCTAGGGCGAGCGCAGGGAAACTATGCGCCGGTCGCTGAGTAATGCTGCGGGTTTTGACATGCTTGTGCGCCATGGAGGTTGCAACATGCCCTTTTGTTGCGCTCTTTGTTTTCTCTTTCCCTGAGGCTCATATAAAAGGGTGTCTGCCGGGTGGCGCGGACACTGCCCGTTTAAGAGATTCTGCTCTGAGAAACGGACAATCCCCAGCCGAAAAAGTGAAAAGCGAAAACCAGAGAAATAAAACATAGCAGTAACATGAAAAAGCAGACGCTTCAAGGATCAAGAATGCACTGTTAATCTAATCAAAGCCGAAGATCTGTCGACAGCCGGAACTGCTTCCTATGAACACATTCCCTTTGCAAGATGCCTCCCCCCTTAGGTATAGATCGCTTAGCCCACTTCAACTATTTTCCGTTTCCGAAGAAACAAGGGTGATGTTTGTGTAACCCTTTGAATGATCAGCGTTTCGGTTGTTGTTCCGTCCGAAACACTTGCCTGCGTGAGGAGACTAAACTATCGCTACTGTATGCTCGCAACTGCCCTTGCGCTAGGAGCAGTTCTGTTTCTCATACAGCGCCTACCGTCTTTTCTCACCTCTCCTGGTGCAGTGCAGACAAACCCTAGAGCTGCACACTAAAAATCTCAGCCTGCATAAAAATTATTAACGTCATTACAAATTTTGTGGAAAAAGATTTGTGCATCCCCACAGCATCTTTTTTTCTGTGCGGCATGAAAATTGTTCGGGCTGAAACGATGCGAAAAATCAAGAAAATGAGATTCCGGCGTAAGTGACACTTGTGAACACAAATCAATGTAATTCAATACAGCAAATTAGTCAAGATAGTTAGTGCTGCTTAACGCGATGGAAATAAAAAAGCAAAGAGAAAAAGTGCTGCCAAAGCTATGGAGAATAATTTCTTATCCCTGTTATAGAGGTTGGCTTTTGATTTCTCTCATTTTGCAGGAATTAAAGCTGTGATAACATTTACTACAACGACATCAATATTCGTCATCGCTTATTTCTGATTTACCTTTAATTCTCGCTTGACTGAGCTGTTTGGAGTTGGACAACGAGGCTATAACCGGAAGTAAGCTACAATATCAGGGCTTTGAGCCGAGAAAGCCCATGTTCGCTAGTGCTGACAATCGCTTCAAGGTGGCCACTTCCGTAATAGGAAAAATGTAAATCGCTGCCATATGTTGTATTGGAGTGGCACACACTGTTTTAATATAGTACATCCTGAAAAGTTTCAGACAACCTTATTGCGGTGGTACTTTACAATGGAACCTCAAATTTAGTGCCAATTATTTACCTTTGGCTAGCCTAAACAAGATAACTTAATTCATTAAGTAATATTTTCTGAAGATATAATTTTGTCTGTTTCTTCTTATACCCCACGCCAAAACAGATGCGATAAAGAAAAGCAAGAATACGAAATCAATACGTGCTAGTTGCAACAAACTGTGTTTTCTGACGACCTCATTTATTACTATGTAATAGCGAATTAGAAAACAGTTGCACAACTGCTCATAAGCCAGCTGAATCAATTACTCGTATAAAACTCCTGGAAACTTCAAACCGTTTTGCTTGCGAATTTCGTCAACAACTGACATCATAGTCAAAGATTCGTCCCAAGGAATCAATTCATTCTCAATCTTGCCTTTTTGGATATCCTTGGCAACAGCATTAGCCTCATGGATCAAACCATTAATGGCGCCTTTTGGAACGGTTTTCTCGAAGTTTTCCAAGCCAGTGTCCTCCTTGTACTCAATTTTGTAACATGTTGGTTCAGAGACCAATCGCTTTTCACCGCCAACATACAAAGATCCCTTTTCGCCATCTACGCGAGCAAACACTTTATCGCTTGTCGAGGAGAACGAACAGCTCAAAATTGCCTGTTTACCGTCTTCATGCTTAATGATAACACTGGTTTGAGTGTCGATCCCATTTTCAATGGTCTGGAAAGAATGAAGCTTGAACGGTGACTGAGAGTTGGCGCCTATTTCTTTGTGAAGCAAATAGCGCCAGTATGTGAGCGGATAGATTCCCACGTCGAGCACTGACCCCCCGGCAAACTTTGGATTGACCAATCTGGAATCAGGGCCCAACTGGTCGACGTGCATATCAATTGCGAAATCGACGTGGATACGTTGGATTTCGCCAATGGACTTTTTCTCGAATAAATGATTACGGACCTCTTTCATTAAAGGAAAGAATCTGGTCCATGCGGCTTCCATCAAAAACAAGTTCTTCTTCTTAGCCAATTCAAATAATTCCTTGGCCTGGGGAGCGTTGACGGTGATCGGCTTCTCGCAAAGAACATGCTTGCCCGCGTTCAAGGCCTTGATGGTCCACTCATGGTGGGAGGTGTGAGGCAAGCCAATGTAAATGATGTCCACATCTGAATTCTGGACTACTTCATCGTAAGAGCCGATAAATGGGGAAATGTTGTTTTGGTTTTTAATTTGTACGTACTCATTGGCAAACTTCTCACCCTTGGCCTTCTTGGAGACACCAATTGCTTGAACAATATGGTGTGCTTCTGGGGATTCGTATTTGTCAGTGACATCTTGAACAAATTGGGTGGAAATAAAGCCGGCGCCCAAGACACCCCATCTAAGAGTTGGTAAAGACATTTCGTAGATGATATTAATATGTAAGATTCTTGAAAATTGGAACAATTGTTGTTAAGAAACCAGTTCGGGAAGAGATGAAGATGTTTTGCTTTCAATTAAGGCAAAAGGAGCCTACTTGACCTTATATACTATTGCTCTAGCAAGAGGAACGTCAAAATAGCTACATGGACTAGTTTGCGATGCTTGCGGTGCCCCCGGTTGTCGCATAGTAAAGAAGCTGCTCTGTTGCTCTGCATTGACAGTATCTGCTATACGCACCTAAATACTTTTCTGTAGATGATAGTTTGCTGATGGCTCAGAGTTTGTCCAGAGAGGCCAAGTTCATCTCTGTTTACAGCTCTGGCATTGAATAAAAGGAGTTCCAACGCGTTATTAATGGAGCTGGTTGCCAACAATTTTTAGAACCATGCCTTTCGAGAGATTTTGTTTATGCATTTTACGTTATTTGGTTACTTTCGGATAAGGATGAGTATGTCTTTTATGGACGTCCCCAGCTTGATATTGCTTCAGCTACGCCTGTCTCGGGTTCTACCCAAAACCTTATGCTTGCGAGCTGCCACCTTTGGTATATTTGAGGAAATATTGCCCATAAAGCATTGGCAATTTAAGCCGATACGAAACTTTTTGGTGTACACAACTCCAACGAGATGATAATCCGAAAGGGCGTTTGAGAACCTTGAAACAAGATCGAAAGAAGCATGGTGCATCCTGGGTGTTTGACCTTTAGTGAAACACTGAGGGCTAATGGTAGCGAAGACAGCACTATGGCCAAAAGTCTGCAAGTTTTGCCAAATGCCGGAGCACTCGATTAAAATCTGCAATGCGGTACAAGATTGGGCATTTTAAGACGTCCGTGCGCACAAAGTATGCCCTCGCAAGCACTTTTGACAGTTTTGGAGTACCCCAAATTCCGAAAAAATATTTTGAGCTTAATGCTTTGACGTAGAACCGCCAGGAACCCAAATAATATTTGTGGCCCACCTCAACAGAGCACCTGGGTTACCTTCCTACTACTGTATCCCATTCTGCCAAGAGCCAAATACCCCGGTGCCACGGGTCCTAAAATATTTTTACTCTTCCACGTACCAACAAGGCGGGTTTTGTCACGTTTTTCTTCGAGGCGCCACAGATTACTCATTCTTCACCCAACGGAAAAGATCCTCCTACGAGTTGCAGCGGCAGCAGCCTCATTCCTCGAGCATCCATTCGCCGGCACTTTTCAATTTTACTCTGATCTTTTTTCTGCTCAATTCACTCCAAATGAAATTAAACCCCTGATTTAGTGAAACACTGGTTGGTTCTTATCCCATTTGTCTGATTCGCCTTTTTGCTATTTAACCAGCTGTCTTCCTCGACCTTTAGTACCTCTGTTACTGATAAGAAAAAATACTTTTAGGAAAATTTCTGAGTCATCCTCGTTGTTCACCGATAGTCATGTACTCTTCAGGCTCAAGCGTTTCCTTAAGCTCCATCAATGGTGCCCACGGATGGGTCATCCAGAAGTTTGGTGGCACTAGTGTTGGTAAATTTCCAGAAAAAATTGTCGATGATGTTGTTTCCATGTACGTCAACTCCAATAAAGTGGCAGTGGTATGTTCTGCTAGATCATCTAATACCAAGTCCGAAGGTACCACCTCGAGGTTGATCTTGGCTGCCGACAAAGCTCTTGCTGGAAAAGACTATAGGGAAACTATCAATTTGGTCAGACAGGATCATATTGATAACGCCAACAAAAGAATAAAAAATGCTGAAATAAGGGAGCAGTTAATCAAAGATACCGACGAATTATGCAGCCAAACAGAAACTTTGTTGCACGCTTCCACTGTCATTGAAGAAATTTCATACAAAACTTTAGATACTATTATCTCTGCCGGTGAGAGGTTGAGTTGTTTATTCGTCGCTGCCTTGATGAACGACAGAGGAATCCCAGCCAGATACGTTGACTTGTCCGTGGTTTTACCACCAATCAAGTCCTCAGCTATTGATGCCGCTATCGCAAGTGATAGCAACAATACCAGTTTGGACCAGGACTTCTATAATAACTTGGCTATTGTTTTGGCTAAAACTGTGAAAAGAGAGATTATGGAAGAAGACGTGGTGCCAGTGTTGACTGGTTACTTTGGTGTGGTTCCAGGCGGTTTGCTCAATAACGTTGGAAGAGGTTACACTGACTTATGTGCCGCTTTGGTTGCTGTTGGTTTGAATGCTGATGAATTGCAAATCTGGAAAGAAGTTGACGGTATTTTTACTGCTGATCCAAGAAAAGTAAAAAATGCCAGATTGTTACCTACCGTTACTCCGGATGAAGCCGCTGAATTGACTTACTACGGTTCTGAAGTTATACATCCATTTACTATGGAGCAGGTCATTCGTGCCAAGATCCCAATCAGAATTAAGAATGTTGAAAACCCATTAGGCAAAGGCACCATCATTTACCCTAACAATATTGGTAAAAAAGGTGAGGCCACTCCGCCGCACCCACCTGTGGCTTCCAATTTGTTGAGCTCTCAAATCTTCAGCAAAAAGAAGACTCCAACTGCCGTTACTACCAAGCACGACATTGTTGTTATAAATGTTCATTCCAACAAGAAGACTTTGTCTCACGGCTTTTTGGCCAATATTTTTGCCATTTTGGACAAGTACAAGCTTGTTGTTGACTTGATTTCCACTTCTGAGGTTCATGTTTCTATGGCTTTGTATAATACCGAAGACACTTTTAACAGTGATTTGCGTAAAGCCATGAAAGAATTAGGTAAGATGGGCACCATTGATATGGTTAAAGACTTAGCCATCGTTTCTTTGGTTGGTAATCAAATGAGACAATTGATTGGCATTGCTGGTCATATGTTCGAAACCTTAGCCAAGGAAAAGATTAACATTGAAATGATCAGTCAAGGTGCTAACGAAATCAATATTAGTTGTGTGGTGAATGAGAGCGATAGTTTGAAAGCATTGCAAGCTATACATAGAGATTTATTGGATGACGACGGCGAGCTTACTAATGAGAGACTTGCCAAATTAAAATTAGGAGATTAGATTATAAAAACTGGTTTTGGAACTTAAACATGTGCTCCGCTATAGATCCCTCTGGTTTCAATTGTGATTCTTGAGTTGTCTCTTCTTTCCACCTCTTTGAAAACCAATTTACTTTTGCATAACACATAGACCTTTAGTTTTTTTAAGCGCACGCTTGAGATAAATATTTTTTTTATGAACGGTTGTCAACTTTCTTTAAGCTCATTTTTGCAGTTGGCCAAAGAACCATCAACAAGATACTTTGGTGTTTGAAACATCAATTAATTCTTGTCGTATGATCCCTTTCAGCGTTATTAGTTACTATTTTATGCTTTAATACACATGTATCACAATAGCTACGCGAAAAGTCACATGTTCAAGTTTTTCATGGATGTTGAAAACGCGGCGAAAAATAAAAAAAGAGCTTGCAAAATGTAAGAGCGCTGCGCTTAACATTAGAGAAATACTACCATTTAGCGTATTAAACCGCGTCTTTCATATCAAACAACTCTAATATATTCGTTGAACACCCCTTGCGGTTAGAAGAGTATCACAAGGCTCCGTAAAGCGAGGAAAAAAGGTAATAGCGGAACGTAATAAGGTAGTCAGGCTTAATTTTCACCCGTGTTATGGCCATACATAGACGCTTGTTTGTGTACTCAATAAGTTTATCATCTCCAAGTCGAATTGCCCTTGCAGCGATTTTTGCTTTATTTCAGCATTAATCAAGTAATTGAGGGCACCAAGGGGTTCATCTAAATATCTGGGATCACATAAAATACATTTAGAAGATGAGTTATGTTAACCAGATAGACTCTTTCGTGGAAAAGTTATCGAGCGACACAGACTACTCCATCAAACACCATATTCTTGCAGAACTTTGTGATATAATAGAGTCGTTCCTTGGAGCTAAGGAATATAACTATTTTCTTGGAAAGTTAATACCAGTCCTTGTGAAAATATTATCTGATGTGCCTATAAGCTTTTACAGTACAACATTTGAGAACAAAATCAGATCCTCAGTTCTCGAAATATTCCACAGGTTTGTGCTTAACGACACCTTCGAGCCATACGTTCTATCAGTACTTGAAGTTATAACGAATGCTTTAAAGGCAGAAAACGAAGATAATGGCGTTCGCTGTATTAAAATTATCACTAGCATACACAAGTCTTATAAAAACCTTCTAGTCGATAAAGTAGATGACTTTGTGAGTATCATTTACGAGATTTACTCTAACGCTCCAGAGATGGTTCAACGTTGGTTCAATGATTCTTCAAGTAACAATAGTTTAATTGATAGTGCCACCATCAGCTCAGTTACAAATACCTCTTTGTCGGACCTTGGTGAGAATGAAGACCTTCATTCAATATCACACGAAGACGAACTTCAATCAAGACAAGAACTTTTACATTCAATGTACTCTTTCAAAACGTTATCAGAATGTCCAATAACTATGGTTTCTATATTATCATCATACAAGCAGTTAGTCAACAAAGTTTTGATAGAATTCATTCCAAAAATTATATCATTGTTACAGTTAGAAGTTAACGTTCAGAAGGAAGAACGTCAAAATGCCGAAGCAAAAGGCGAGGTTTTCACATCTGTTTCGAGCAAGATAAGGAATAGGGCTATGTATGGTGACTTTATAGTAAGTCAGGTCAAAGCCACGTCATTTTTAGCATACATATTTATTAGAGATTATTCGCCAGACTTTTTTGTCAAGTATCATACTATTATTCCTGACCTCATTGCGAGACTTCTCCAAGATTGCCCAAGTGAATTGGCTGCAGCTAAGAAGGAGCTACTTCATGCTACTCGTCATATTCTCTCAACGCCATACAAAAGTATCTTTATTCCTAAGTTGGATATATTGTTCAATGAGTCAATTCTTTTGGGTGACGGCTTAACTTGCCGTGAAACACTTAGGCCTTTAGCGTATAGTACAATTGCAGACTTTGTTCACAATATTAGATCACAACTTACTCCTGAACAAGTGTGGAAAGCAGTTTCGATGTTTTGCAAAATACTACAGGACTCTACATTGGCAATCAATGTTACTTTAATGTGTGCAAAGTTGCTCTTAAACTTGTTAGAGAGAATAGCCAAGTTGCCATCATCAGAAGCTAGAAAGTTGTACATGATTATTCTTGAAGCATTTTGCCAGAGGTTTGCAAGTCTTAACCATAAGTTTGAATTTCTCATCAAACGGCATCAGAAGTGTGAAGCCAAAAACGCAGAGCTTGAAAAGCAGAAGGCAAATTATAATAAAGCTCACAACAGTAAATTACCCCGAAATCCATTGCTAGATGAGGAAGTTGTTATTTTACCTGATGAGAAAGACTTAGAGTTGGAAACAATAATAGAAAACGAGTGTCAAGAAATAAGAGATAAATTCGGTTTTCAAGGAGGCAAAGAGAAAAGCAAGTCTTTAGATGAGAACGTTGAAATGAAGGACGCTGATCTTGACAATAAAACTCCTATTGGAAGGATTGCGGATTTGACGATTTATGATCTCGATTTGATGACACCTATTCAGGTTTTTAAAGAGCCTAGTCACGATCCGTTGAAAGACATTAAATATTTGGTGAGAAATCTTATTACTTGCTTGAAGCCAATTGTTGTCCATTTAAAAGTTACAAATCCTCCTTCTCCGTCGGAAGATTATGTACCTCAAGTGTGGGATAGCGTAGCGAGAGGCTTTTCCATAGAAGAAGTCATAATTTTTGAAAACTTGTTTAAAGAGTCAGTGCTATGCATTCGGTTCTTTCAATCTGACAAGATTATGCAACAATATCAGCAGCATCAAAAGAAAAAAAAGTTGAGCAAACTGAGTGATAGCGATAAGTCAAATCACAAAGGCTTTACTAATGGCACAGAGGCAGAAGTTGATAATAGCGCTTCTACTGAGAAGCTGCTGCCTTTTGATATAAGGGCTCCAAACATACCTATCACTGCTTCGAAAGAAGAAAAGGAGTTAATGGAAGCGCTTTCTGTCATTTATATGAGAATTGATCCGTCTACATTTAATGAAATTATGCAAAAACAATTTCCTTTTCTTGTTGAGCAAATGAGTCTCAATCCAGCATTGCTCCATTTGCCTCACTTCTTTTTAAGTAATGAAATGATATCTGGCAATTTCATGGGCATATTGATAAATTATTTGAAGACTAGATTATTTGAATTGGGTGAGTTGGACTCTATAACGGCGCACATACTACTTCGGTTGTTCAAACTTTTTTTGCTTTCGTTGAACTTGTATCCCGCGCAGAACGAAGTAGTTTTGCTACCTCATTTAAATGATCTTATTCTAAAGCTGTTGGAATACAGTACAAATGCTAAGGAACCTCTTATTTACTTTTATTTTATAAGGATTTTGTTCAAAAGTATTGGAGGTGGAAGATTTGAAAAGCTATACAAAGAAGTTATGCCATTGATGCAAAAGTTATTGGAACTGTTAAATAAGCTTATTGACCTGGCTAGGACTCCTCAAGAAAGGGATATTTGTATTGAATTGTGTTTATCAATTCCTGTGAGATTAAGCAAACTAGTTCTGATGCTTCATTATTTGATGAGACCTCTTGTTCTTGCATTAAACGGCTCTCAAGATTTGGTGACTCAAGGGCTCCGTACTTTGGAGTTGTGCGTGGATAATCTCAATGCGAATTACTTTGATCCAATTATTCAACCAGTCATTGATGATGTAATGAAAGCTTTATGGAAGCATCTCAAACCGCTCCCATACTTTTACTTGCACAGTCATGCTGCCGTTAGAATTTTGGGTAAGCTTGGTGGCAGAAACAGAAGTTTTGTGAAACCACCTAGTGACTTACAAGCAGAATCAATGTTGAATCAAAAAGTTGAAGCATTGTTTAATGTTGACGGGCTAAAATATCGGCCTATCATTTCAATAACATCTGGTATTAATGCTGCTATCAACATTTTAGAAGATCCGCGTTTAAATCCAAATTTAAAAATGACTGTGCATTTCCGTATCAATGCCTTTAAATATTTGTCTGCTGTCTTGATGCTTTTTATCGATGCCAAAGAGGTTCCTGAAGATTATCAGTTAATGATCGAGAGCGCAGTACAGGCAATTTTACAAGAAGCTCCTCTTGAAGACACGCCTCTTGCTAATGAAGTGATTATCAATCCGCGAAAGTTCAAAAATGAGGAGCAATTAGTCGAAAGATTATTAAAAGCGGTTTTTTACAGTGCTGCTATCAAGGAAGTTCAATCTAGTGTTCATGAGTTAATTCTAGACTTATGCAACCATTTTACGCAGCTTTATGTAGCTAGAACTTTGACAAGGAAGCACAAGCATGACAGAGGTTTTTCAGTATTACACGGGGAAGGCCAAGTATATCTTGATGTGAACATAATGTTCAATGTGATTACATATGCTTTGAGTAGTCATTTGCCGGATGTTCAGAATGCAGGAGCTCTTGCAATTAAGCAGATTTGCGAAGCATGCATTATTATCTTTGGCTCTCAAGAAAATAGTCTCAAATTTGGTCTTCACTCCCTGCTTGTCATTGTTTTCTTACATTCATGCTACGATGAGCTTTACTACAATAAGCTCGGAGCTGTCCAGGGTCTCAAGATTTTGATTGACGATTCTCATATACCGGTGGAGTGGTTTGGCAAATATCAACATGAATTAATTCGTGCATTATTTTTTGTTTTGCGTGACACTCCAAGCATCATTCTGGCCAAGGTTATCAACATTTCCAAAGAGCTCATTTTGAAGATTGTTAGGTCTTGTAATGATAAGGCTAGGTCCATTGATGCCTTGCCATATGACATGGTGAGCTCACTCGTTTATGATTTGGCTAGTTCCAACCCGCTAGTTAGAGAAACATCCCGCGAAGCATTAAATATTTTGTCAGAGATTACACAGGTGTCAAAGATAGATTTGATCTCATCCTGCAAATCTGTGTTATTAAACCCTATATTTGCTAAACCTTTAAGAGCTTTGCCCTTCTTAATGCAAATTGGCCATATCGAAGCGATTACTTATTGGTTGAAACTTCCACATAAAGAAGCTGAGTTTAACGACGAGATGCAACGTCTATTACTAGAGGTCGTCAGCTTAGTTGAAGCAGAAGACTCTATGTTGACTAGTTCTGACCGGCTCATTGATTATGACACGAGGGAGCAACTTACTGAGCTACGTGTTGTTTGTATCAAGCTCCTCACAGTTGCTTTGTCTAAGCCAGAGTACACTATGACCCAGCCAGGCTTAACCAGACTTCGTATCTTGGCAATCTTTTTCAAAACCTTGGGCGCTCCGGAAAAGCCAATAGTGAACGCTTCCCATTTAGGCTTAAAATCTGCACTCTCACACAACAGCAAGCTACCCAGAGACTTGCTACAAAGTGGTCTACGTCCAATGTTAATGAATCTTTCCGACTACAGAAAATTGACCGTTCTGAACTTGGAGACTTTGGCCAGGTTGTTAGTCGTTTTGGCCAATTATTTCAAGGTTGAGATTGGTAAAAAGTTGCTCGATCATTTGAATTCTTGGGCTATGCCAAATTTGCTTCATCAAATTGCAGGTTTCGACTTGACTAATAACAAAGTTATACAGATTATCAATGCCATTTTCAACATTTTCCATCTCTTGCCAGCAAAAGCTTACATGTTTATTCCGGATGTTTTAAAGTCATTAGAAAACGTTGAAGCTCATTTGAGAAGGGTGCAAAATTCTACTTGCAGAGAACCCGTTGCCAAATATATCAATAAGTACTCCAAAGAAGCTTCGCAATACTTTTTGGATCAGTTTAGCAGCAGAAAGATGCAAAGTTTCCATTCATACTTCATACAAAATTGTGTAAACTTGAAAAATGTGACGAAAGAAAATATCTCAAAGTTTTTTGACGCTTTAGTTGCTGAAAATGAGTATACTGTTAGAACTATCAAGTTTGCTAACATCGTCAATATTTTAGAAGCTATGATTGAAGATAATGATGAATGGTTGGAGGCTCAGAAAAACTTGTTCGTCAAACTTTTTGAAGTTGCTAAAGGTCTTATTAGAGAGTTTTCAAGGGTCTCTCATAACCAGGAATTTTACCTTGAGTATCATCATTCCATTGTTAAGTTCCAAAGGTTGATAGTTAAGTTTCTCGGCTTTAACGAAAACAGCGACCTCTTTTTTGATGTTGTGAACACTTTGAACCTGAACAAGCTTGTTATGACAATAGAAATGATGGACTATATTTTTTCGAAAATTGTTACCACAGAAGACAGAGAGCTCCGTCAGAGGTACTTGACTAAAAGTATTGAGTTTCTTACTTTGAATGAAATAAAGCTTTCTACCAAAGTGTTTTTGTTGAAGAGTATCTGCATACCTATATTAGTTGCAGAAGCTTACAAATCCAAAAATATAGAAGCATTATATGACACAGGTTTTAAAAACATTTCTCCACAATGGTTTAAATTGGTGCATACTAAAATTTGGCAGTCTAACGACGAGGCCATAATTGGAAGAACGGCTGGAGAAGTTGATGGATTTAGACTTGAGTTACTTCAGCTCACGTCCTGTTTGTTGAAATATTCTGCATCCAAAATAGATCCTTTGAAAAAAGATGTGATCAAATTCAGTTGGAACTTAATGAGACTTGATGATACAATCTCCAAGTATGCTTCTTACTTGACCACTTGTTACTTTATTAATGCCTTTGATACGCATGTTAAAATCACAACCCACATGTTTTTTGCTTTACTCAGGGCCAACAATATTGACGCAAGACATTTGGTAAAGCAGTCTCTTGATTTACTTGGTGAAGTAATTCCTGAACGTATGGCTTCAGAGCAACCTGGAGATTCATGGATCAAGTGGCCAAGAAGGGTGATTCTGGAAAATAGTTTCTTAGTTAACAATCTATACAACGTGTATAAGTTTATGGTTGAGTACGAAGAGTTATTTTTCGATACCAGAGATCAGTTTTTGTCCAACGCCATAACTTCTATGGGAAAACTTACGATTTCTCCAAATCCATCGCTAGAAAACCAGACGCTAGCTATAGAGTTGTCTGAACTTATATTGAAGTGGGAAAAACGGGCAAATAAACTCAGAAGTGGAAATAATGGTGCCGATAACTCTCATAATAATGATGCACATAATAAAGAGGTGGCAACCAAAAACCTCGGATACAGAATTCCAACTGGTCAAAAGGAAGCATTCGTTACTTTCCTCATGAGATATTTGTGTATTAACATACAAAGATCGCCAACCACTGAACTAGGAAGAAGAGCGTTGGCTGTTCTTTATGAATGTATGAACCCAGACTGTTGGCCAGACGTGAACATTCCATTGGCGTTATTTGAGAGATTTTTGTTAACTAACGACATTAGCAGCGGTAATATAAGTTACCTCGGGTATTGCTGGAACACATTAGAAGTGCTTGGTATGACGTTGGAGTATAAGAGCTCTGAGTGGATTATTGGTAACTTAAGGTCATTGCATAAACTACTCATAAAAGTGATTAAGTCTGATAATCATGATTTGCAAGAAGTTTTACAGAGAGTTTTGAGAATTATTTTGAAAGCTATCAAAGAAGAAAGCACCGAAACATCTGAACCGGAAGACGTTAAAAACTTCATGAATTTGCTAATTTCTGTGATTTCTACCGATCTTTCCAACACTGCTTCTTTGGCTGCGGGCATTACTTTATTCTCTACTGTTTCGCATTATCAGCCAGCAAGGTTGAATCCTCTCATTGCTAGTATTGTTAAGACGTTCGGGAAATTGTGTAAAGACCATGTTACTATCATGGCGAAGAAGAGCACCACACAAGAAAATAATAATCAAGTTGAAGAAGAGGCAAAGATGACTGCTAAGTTGCTTGGCAAAATATTGGACTTTGCTACTGTGAGAATTTCTCAGTTCGGTGAGCATAGACGTTTTTTCTTGTCCATTTTGGCTCAATTCATCGAAAGGTCATACGATAAGGACTTATCAAAGCACATTGTTAATGTGGTGTATAAGTGGATTTTTATGAGTAATGGACCGTATCCAAATTACAAGGAAAAAGCGGCAATTTTGTCAAAAATGATGGGCTTTGAACCACGAAGAGAAATTCCATTATCCTTGTCTAAAGACTTTTTGAAAATTATCATCAAAATTTTTGAAGATAAAAGCCCAAAGATGACTGAATTGACAACTAGGTTGGAGCATCTGTTTTTGATTGGTACTAGGTTTATTGATGTGGGTATCAGACAACGATTCATGAAGATTTTAAGTTCTAGTTTGCCGTCAAGCATCAGGGAAAGATTATATTATGTCATCAAAGAACAAAACTGGGAGGACCTTGCCGATTTTCCATGGTTGATCCAAGCATTGGAGCTTTTGTTAGGGTCCTTTAATTTGGAATACCGTGTTGAACTTCAGGTTTCCGAGTACAAATTTGCACCTTTGGACCACATTGAAAAATTAATTGGTGCGAAGTCTAAGCTCAATGAATGCAAAAATAAGGATTTGAAAATCTTTTTGGACAAACACCAGACCTTTTTGAAGAAAGTCAGCGACTATAAAGCTGGAGATTTGGTAGTGCCATTGATAGAAGTTCTTAGAAATGATGTCAATAGCGTTAACCTAACCTGGGTTGAAATTTTCCCTGTGGCGTATGGTGCGATCCGTAACAATGAGAGAGGAGAATTTACTCAATGCTTTACTTCACTCCTTTCTAAAGACTATCACATAAGGCAAGTGAACAACAAGCTTAATGGTGTTCAAACCTTATTAGCCTCTGCCGGAAAATGCAAAGAGCTTAGAATTCCGCCACATCTTTCGAAATATTTGGGATCGACTTATAGCGCTTACTATTCAGCAATCGAGAATTTGGAGAAACTAATGGCTACCTCAAGTCTCACTTATATTGAGGGCAACGAACCTGTTGAAGCTGCTCTTCTCGAAGTTTACTCGGCAATTGAAGACAGAGATATGTACTACGGATTATGGAGAAGAAGAGCCAAATATGGTCTAACTAATAGCGCTCTTTCGTTTGAGCAAATTGGGTTGTGTGACATGGCCATGAGATACTATGAACATGCTCAAATCAAAGCTCGTACTGGCTCTTTGCCGTTTAGTGAGTCGGAATACTCTCTATGGGAAGATAATTGGATTGCTTGCGCTGAAAAGTTGCAACATTGGGATATCCTTACTGAGCTTTCGAAACATGAAAATTACACTGACTTGCTCCTTGAATGTGGATGGCGTGTAGCCAACTGGCATGACGATAGAGAACCATTGGATCAGTCTGTTAAAACTGTTATTGATGTTCCTACTCCAAGACGCCAAACATTTGAAACATTCTTGTGTCTCCAAGATTTTGCTCAACAAAAGAAAAATTTAAATGATGTTTTAAAATTATGTGACGAAGGTATTCAACTTGCGTTGAAAAAATGGGCGTCGTTACCAACAAGGTTTACAAACTCGCACATTTCGATGCTTCATGTCTTCCAGCAATATGTTGAATTCACTGAAGCAAGCCAAATTTACAGCTCGTTGATTACAACCAATGTTCAAAACATTGAAATTAAGCTGCAAGAGCTTAAAAGAGTGCTACAAGCTTGGCGTGAGAGATTACCTAATACCTGGGATGATATCAATGTTTGGAACGATTTGATTGTATGGCGCCAACACTTTTTCCAGCTTGTCAACAACATCTACACACCGTTCTTACAGAATGGCAAGGGCAACAGTTACTCCCAAGTGTATTGTGGTTATCATGAGACTGCCTGCGTTATTAATCGCTTTGCCCATGTTGCAAGAAAACATGGTCTTGATGAAGTTTGTATTACTCAATTGAATAAGATCTACAATTTGCCAAATATCGAAATCATGGAAGCTTTCCTCAAGTTGATCGAGCAAGTTAAATGCTACTACCAAAATGACAAAGATCTTTATACTGGTCTTGACGTGATCAGTAACACCAACTTGGCATACTTTGGAACTAAGCAAAAGGCTGAGTTTTTTGTTCTCAAGGGTATGTTTTTGGCTAGACTACAAAGTCAGGATAAAGCCAATCATGCATTTGCCACTGCTATTCAGTTAGACAGTAACTTACCAAAGGCATGGGCAAAATGGGGTTTGTTTAACTATAAATTGTTCAAGCTGCGAAACGAAAACGCTGACCCTGCTGAATCTATGCTGTACGCCAAGAATGCTTTGATTTGCTTTTTGCATGCTGTTGGCCTTTATAAGGATTCCAAGTCTAGAAGGTACCTTGCCTTGATTCTCTGGATTATCAGCTTGGATGACGACAAGGGCACGTTGGCATATGAATACCAAAACTACAAAGGCGAAATTCCTGTATGGTACTGGATCACGTATATTCCACAATTGTTAACATCATTGTCACACAAGGAAGCAAAATTTGTTCGCAACATTTTGATTTTGATTGCCAAGACATATCCTCAGGCTCTTCATTTTCCATTGAGAACTACTAAGGAAGACTTCCTTGCTATACAGAAGCAGATTGCTCAGACTTCGCTGGCTCGTATTGGTGATGATAGTACTGTCACTAATGGTAAAGCAAGCGCCGGTAACAATAGTATAAATGCAACAGTTTCGGCTGATAGTAGTAGCATGGCATCAGCCAACAGTGATCAAGCGTTCAAACTATCTGGTGAGGACCATAGTCACCCATGGGAATACGTGGAGGAGATTATGAACATTTCCAAAACTGCCTATCCGTTGTTAGCATTGCTGTTGGAGTCACTTGTTGCGCAAATTACTCAAAGGTTCAAATCTAATGCGGATGAGGATGCTTATAGACTCATTGCCGCTTTATATAACGATGGCATGCAATCCTTCAATCGTATGTTGAACCCAAAGGGTGATGGTAAGTTACCACCTCATATGGTACAGAACTTGATCAAGTTTGCGGAAACTGTGTTGACAAGACAAGTACGAACTGAGTTTGAAAAGGACTTTATTCACTCAAAGCCAACCTATGAGACGTACATTAAAAAATTGATAAAATGGAAGATTAGGTTCGAAAACAAATTGGACAGAAGACTCAATAAGATTAACTTAGAGAACCTTTGTCCACACTTAACAGAGTTCCATCATCAGAAATTTGAAGACATCGAAATACCAGGCCAGTATTTATTGAACAAAGAAAGTAATACCTACTTTGTGAAGATAGAGAGATTTTTGCCAACATTGGAAGTTGTTCGTGGATTCAGTGCGTGCTACAAGAGATTACAAATCAGAGGAAGGGATGGCCTGATACATCAGTTTGCAGTGCAGTTCCCATCCAATAGACATTCAAGAAGAGAGGAAAGAATTTTCCAGCTTTTCCGAATCTTTGAAGGTGCCTTGAACCGTAACGTCCAGTGCCGCTCAAGAAACATTTCCTTAACGTTGCCCGTGGCAGTTGCGTTATCTCCTCATATTAGAATTTTGTCCAATGACAGTAACGATGTGACGTTACAGGAGGTTTATGAACAAGTGTGCAAGAAAAAATGTCAAAAGATGGAGGAGCCATTTTTCTATATTATTGAAAAATTGAAGGCTACATTTGATCCACGCTTGCCAAAACCTGATATTGTTAGCACAATGACCGAAATCTTTAGCGCGGTGCAAACGTTGTTTGTACCTAGCACCGTTATGCACGATTTCTTCATCAATTTATACCCTAAGTTTGAAGATTTTTGGCTATTTAGACGTCAGTTCACCTCCCAATATGCCTCTTTCATTTTCATGACATATATGATGAGCGTCACCTCTCGCCAGCCACAAAAGATCAACATTAATGTCAGATCTGGATCCGTGTGGACCTCTGAGATGTTACCTAACAAAACGAGTCATCCTAACAATAGAAGATACTTGAACAGTAGTGCTGGTGCTGAAGCCCTTGCAAATAGCACTGGCAACGATCAGAAAATTCCGGTATTCAGCAATCCAGAAGCAGTTCCATTCCGTCTCACACCTAACATCCAAAAACTCATTGGCGACACAGGATTGGAAGGTGTGCTTTCGGTGTACATTTTGGTGATTGCCAAGTGTCTCGCCAGCCCTGAGTTTGAGATAGAACACTTCCTCAGTTTGTTTGTCAGGGACGAGGTGATTTCGTGGTTTGCTCAGAACCTCCAGTCTAGCGCCCAAGGACCACATTTGAGAGAGATTGTGCGTGCAAACGTGGACTTAATCATCAGCAAAATTGCAAAGATTGGGCACGTTGCTTCGAACACGTCAATAACTACTCAGTATGTGAATGAGTTGATTGCGTTAGCAGTGAACCCCCGCAGCCTTGCGCAGTTGGACTATTTGTGGAGACCATATCTTTAGGCCTGGTCTTTCTCTTTCTTTTTATTTCTATTTTGAAACATTCTTGGCATTACAATTATTCTTGTATTTCTTTTGATATTTTTTATTTGTCTGCAAACGTGATTTTTAGTTGTTATTGTGCTATTAACTTTAACTGCCCTTGGTTGGCAGCAATATATTCATACTATTTGAAAATTATCCAGCTGTATGTATTGTGTGTGCCAAGATGGTGCATGTTTGACAGGTAGACGGTCTGCATGTGCGCTTAGCCGTTCCGGGGTTCTGCCGCAGTGCAGCTCCTCTGCCATCGAGCAGGGCGATAAGAATTCAGACAGCACTGCGATGCTGTCTTGTAACCCCCAGAAGCGTCACCGCCAGCAGCAGCCATGTCCCGATCAGCAAGAGACGATGTGCTCGAGCACTTTATCGCGGGCCTTGAGAGCACGCTCTTTCTTCCGTCCCGTCTCCAGGGCCAGCCTCAGGCTGCCAGTGATGCCGCCACAGAACTCCTGGACGCATCCTCCCGGCATAGTAGCTCCGCCGGCAAGAAGCTTCTCATCTTCGACACTATCAGTGATGCTTCTGTCTTGACATGTGGGTGTATCGTCTCTGAGCGCCTTGCCGCCCTGGAGGCACTGCACAGCATACAGGGTCGGCAGCACTTTGGCTGTCCGGTGTGCCACGAATACAACGTGGCCGTCCTCGCCCCCTTGCTACCTTTACGGAAGCTATATCATCAAATCCAAGAGTTCAAGAAAAATATTCCCGAAAGTGAGTCTGATGCTTCCGGTACCAGTACTGTGGAAAGAAATGATAGCGTTAACAGTTCCAAGTCGCGCAGAAAGTCCATCAAGCTGTCTCAACAGCAGCAGCAACAGGCAACTCTGGTCCCCTCAAAGAAAAGCAGCTATTCGGAATCTTACTCGCGTCTCAGTTCACGCTCGGGAAGAAGCAGAAACAAAATGTCTCTTTTGTCGTTGTTTCAGGTCACTGCTCTCAAAATCAAAGAGGAAGAGTATCAGAATGCGGATGATGATTTGAGCACTCAGTTTTCCATCTACGAAAGCAGACTAAAAGAGTCGAGCAAGCAACAACAGCAACAGCTATCAAGCTTTGGAAACAGAGGCTCGTTTAGCCTTGAAGGCTCTGAACCTGATGCTCATTCGCAGAATACTAGCTCTTCGCCAATGAATACCCAGATGCTTGCAGCCTCTTACGGGTCGGGTATCGATTATTTAACAAGGACCGAATCGCAAACGTCCCATAAATCCGCAAATACCGGTACAGACTCGACCTCAATCATTTCAGCGTCAAAGATCAAACTTAAATCTCACAAGTCGATGACTAACCTCATGGCGCCCTCGGTGACAGCCTCTAGCGCTTCCAATTTTCAGACACACCGTCTTCCTGCCCCAATATCCATCCCTAAGGCCAATCAGTCATTTGCGATGACAGGAAGCTCGTCATTTGTGTCCTCCTCTGATGCTTTTGCATTCTCTGGTAGTGAGTACTTCGCTGTCGGGAATGCTGGTACTCCCAATATCAACACTCCCAGCTCCTTGTATTTCGGCAATAATACCCCAAGTTCTTCCAAAGACCATTCCGGCGAATCTCTAAAGTGCCAAAACTATACCCCCAAAGAGGAGTTTAGCAAAGAATACAGATTTGCAAGCAATTTTCCAGTTTATAGAAAAAGAGTACAATATTCTACTCAGTCTTCCAAGATGATGTCCTTGATAAAAAGATCAGACTTTATTGGCACTTCAATCTCTCCCGACGCTACAAAGTTTGCTCTCATGGACGATAAAAAATGGATGGTTTATACTATTGATCCAGACTCAAGTAATCCGCCAACGCTTTTATGTTGCGGTAAAAATAACTGCCATTACGGTACCAATTTCGAAAACTTAAAGAAACTTAATTCGAAATTTTACACCGAAGAGAAACTTAAAATTGTTTTAGGTAATGAAGAGACTCAGAAAATGATTTATAATGGGCATTGGACGTTTGAACATTGTGTGTTGAGCAACAATTTCCTTGTTATTGCAGGAAAGCGTATCATTAAAGTGTTTGATATTCAGCGCGATGGTAAGCCTGTATACACGCATAACATTGAGTTTCCAATACGGTGTTTGGACATTTCTTCAAATGAGCAGTTTATAGCATGCGGGTTGACGGGTAAGGACAAGTTGACCGATTCTGAAGGAAGTTTGATTATGTTGTTTGAGCTTTTCTTCGAGGAAAATAATGGGTTCAGTGGCAGCATCTACGAGCAATCAAAAGCTGCTAGCTTTACAAGTAACTCGCGCGGCACTCCTCCATTCAGTAACAGCAGTATAGTCAGTAACGAGTTGCATCCGCTAAATGCAACCACCAGTTCGTTAGATTCTGCGACACCCCTCTCATTTTACCGTGCTAATTCCTCACTTATCACACTTCACTACAAGGACCCTATTAACAATGTCAAGTTTTCTCATGATGCAAAATTCTTAGGAGTGCTGACGACGTTGGAATCGCGTTTCATGGTAATTAACATCTCCAAACCTTCGGCTCCGAGATTAGTGATGAAAGCTAGCAGAAAGCTAGACACTTCGTATGAAAGTGAGGGTATTACAGACTTGTGTTTTTTTGGTGATAACAACAAGTACTTGGCGGTGTCTTCCGTGGCATTCAATGCTCCTTCTTTGATATTGGAAACGCGGGTATCCAACTTGAAAGAATCACAGTCGGTCGCTCATCCACGGATGTTAATGAAAGTGGAAGAAATCGGTTCTCTGATCCACAAGTGCTGCGTTTCGCCACGTAATGATGCATTTGCATTTTTGAACAAGAAAGGATCTGTTTACATTATGCACGTCAATAAGAACTTTGAAAGGAAGAGAATTGTTTTGACAGGTGATGTTATGAGCGCTACTAAAAAAAGCGAAGCCGCCAGTTTGCGGTTCTCCAAAGATGGATACAAGTTATTTGCGGTTGACCGGAAAGGCGTGTTGTACATTGATGACTTCATTGCCGGCACGCCAAAGAGTCATGATGTTACAAAGTGTAAATCGATTACATAATTTAGACGTATTATAGAGTTTGCTATTTATTATTTATTATTTATTTTTATTGTTTATTGTTATTTTTTATTCTAATTATCTATTTTTATAACGAATAAAATATTTGTAGTAAAAGCTTTTTGGGCTTTCCAGAGGGCGTTGGTGCTAGTTGGCGTCTATCCTTTCTTGAATTTACCTTCGTTGTGGCGCGCTGCAATGTGCTGGCGAAACAAAAAGACATATGCATGCATGTGCTGCATCCTTCAATATGTACCTTTTCAACATGAACTGTAGAAAAAGTCTTTGCCGTCAGATTACACAGCTATGTAGGCAAATTCAGCAGAGGTCTCCGTAGTCCCACCTTCCAAGTTTCTATTAATCCAGAACTTGCAGCTGCTAGTCTCAGTAGAGTCTAATGAAAGGAAAACGTGTATACCAGGAATAAAACTAGTGAATGTGGAAAGGCATATGGCAATTTGCTTTCCTTTCTTCATGTCAAAATGAAAAGACTTAAAACGAAAACTTATTTCACGGTTTTTTCCATCGAATAAAAAAACCTTCAGATTTCGTTCAACCATTCATTGAAAGATTAAGTTAATTTCTCCTTTTTGTTGTGCAGCACTCGCCCCTTTTTAGTTGCAAAGAAACTTACCAAGCCTGAACAATGTTTCCTGGAGAAATACTCAAAAGCAGACATATTGAGAGGGCTTTGGCCCTTAAAAAGCGGTTAACATCACTTTTGAAAAGAGATTTTGGCTCTTCAGGCTCTAGTTTCAACCCAAACGACCCGCGCATCAAGCAATTGGCACTAAGTAAGATCAGAGAAATTAAATACACATTCGATAATGTGCTCAGAGCTTCCAATAATTTGGGGAACCTTGGATCTGAGAAAAAAAAAGAGAGTGCCAATGATCCTGTGGATCTTTTCGAAAGCGATAACGATGCCGACCAGACCTTGGTGTTCGATTATGACCAACTTCAATATCTTACCAGGCTTCAAAATGATGTTAACTGTTTTCTACAGATGCAAATGAGCTTTAACTTAATTTCAACCGACTTTTATAGCTCTCCGGCACCTCTTTCAAATGCTAAACCAGCTTCATCACCCCTAATAGGGAACAATGACCCAAGCTTGACCATTGAACCAAGCTTGACCACTGAATCAAGCTTGAGCAATCTCCAAGACTACGTTTTTGAAATATCGTCAAACACAATAGTTCCAAACAGCGCTTTTGTGCCTATATTTCCTTTACCTTTATCAACCCCTGCCAACACTCCAAATAACTTTGGGGAACCATTTCCGACAGCAGGACCACCTTTCCCTGAGATGCCAACGATATCAAAAACGCAAACTATGGTAGAAAACCATACCACCACAGAACAGCCATTAGTGCCAACGATAACGAACCACTCCAGAATTTGTGAGCAAGTAGCTGAAGAGCAAAGTGTAACAAACAATGGTCCTCAGCAGTGCCCCACGTTAGATCCTGTGTCCACAGAGCCGCTGCAGAAAGAGTTTGAGACCTTGCAGCAGCTGATAAAAACCATGCAGGCCTACGATCCTCTAGCACAGCAGTTGGAGACACAAAGCCAGAACCTTCTCCCAATCAACGAGGAGGAAGCCCAAACAGTCCAGAATATTATCAATGCCGTTTTTTCCCTAAACTCAGGGGAATCGCTTCGGGTTCCAAAAAGAACTCTACCGGGCTACATGGACCCAAAGGACGATGGAGTCCATCGGGCCACTATTGACGGCCAAAGTCAGTCAGTATCAGCAGGCAACGATGATGGCGATGAGCTCGTCTCGCTAGATTTTAACATGCTAATGAGTGACTTACCTATGGAGTTGGCCGCGCAGAGTGTTTACAGCTCAATAAGAGACGTCCTCCTGGATGATAAGCTGCGTACAAACAAGGAAAGTCTTGCTCCAAATGGTGAGCATATTGCTGGTTCAAATTGTGTAGCTACTATCGAAGAACAGAGCATTATTGATACTGTTCTGAACCAGCCTTCATATGAGCTGCTGGTATCAGAAAAGGCCGTCACTGACAATAACCATTACCCTCTGCCACATGGTCAAAACCTTAAGTTTGGTTTGTTAGACGAAGATATTAATAATAACCACCCCAAACAAGAGGAAAAGGTTGAATTTGGTAACGCGACCAGCCAGATGATAGACCAGCCTCTGCCCGAAAAAATGCTGCTTTTACAAAGGGGCCTCCTATCGCCAACCTTTGATACTACTAATTCAGAAGCCTTCAACAAAACTTCCAACAGAATTTCGAAAGTTCGGGAAGGCAGAATAAAAAAAAGCCCTTCCAAAACAAAAATACCGCAGCTGTCCAATGTTTCAGCCCCTCTTCGAAGTATAATAGGCAGCACAAGCTCATTTATACCTGTCGTTTTGTCTCCCGCGCCGCTGCTTAATCCTTCTTCAGATCTCGAAGAATTGCCTTCTCCTGACCGGTCATTAAACTTCTCGAGCTTTGATACTTCAATGGCCACAACGCCAACGAAGCCCCATAATAGAACAAGGTCCCCGTCAAGAGCTGCAAGAAAGACAACGATATACACAAATGATATTCCGGTACTTTTAAACCCGCAAGATGACACACCAACGGTTCACATGCAGTTACTTTTACCTTATATCCGACCACATGGCAAAAAATACAGTGATAAGCCAGTAACGGCCAAGCGCAGAAAGCCAGAATTTTTCAGTGAAAACTTCTTTCTTGAAGTAAATGACAAGGAAGCCATCGAGTTGGTTGCCAGGATTAAGTCTGTCTTGATTAGGACTAAGTCTCCATTATATCAATTTCAAAAAGATTACTTGAAGCAATATGAGCCAGTCGCCTGCACCATTAGCTTAGAAAAGCGCCATTTTCAGGGGAAAGACAATGTGATAGAAAAGTTGGAAGATAAGATGTCCAAAAATAGGTTGGCTTACTTTTTGAAGCTCAACGAAGTGTTCAATTTGGAGGACCCGCAGCACTTGCAGCAGGCCTTAGACTTGGTTGACTTTATGGAGCAGGTGATTTGGCAGGTTTCATTGTCTTTAGGCATTTCATTACATGACGTTCCAGAGGTTATTAACAGCTCTGATTCTCAAGACAACAACAACGAGAGGTTCATAAACTCTTTGGAGAATCAACTTCAATTGTTAACTGGGCCACAAGCTACGAAAAAGAATGAATCTTCAACAATTGTGGTTAGCGCCAAAACCAAAACGGAGCAGAAAAAGCATACCTGGAGAGGAAAGCAATGGTCAGAAAAGAATAGACTCACAACCACAGTGCAACTAATTTTGAGTGAGTTTATGGCGTTTTCTGGCCCAGTGACCTACGTGGTGGTTTCCAGGTTTGCATATTATCTTGCCCAGGTCAAAAAGAGAGGCCGGGAAAAAAGGCGCCAATATTGATGATAGCTTTGCATACTATTAGCTGTCTTTAAGCTGGAAACACGCTTGACGGATTTAATACACGGACACTGATTATACTCCTACAAGTTTGTAAAGAGCCTGTGAAATGATAAAGTTAACTTTTTGCAGTATTGCTATTTAAATGAGAAGCTACTACATATAATACAAAAAATGACAGAAAAACAAATCGTTAAAATGTAATAAGATGATTTAAAAAAACATGAGAGAATAAAAATATATCAATGTATCAAAAAACTAGGTCGGAGTAATACAGAAAAGCGCAAAATTAAAAAGTCTATTCGTTTTCAGCCAAGTATTTCTCGGCGTCTAAGGCGGCCATGCAACCGGTACCGGCACTGGTGATAGCTTGTCTGTATCTCTTGTCCTGAACGTCACCAGCGGCGAACACACCAGAAATGGAGGTTTGAGCGGTGCCTGGGATAGTCTTGATGTAGCCTTGCTCGTCAGTGTCGAGCTGGTCAGCAAAGATCTTGGTAGCTGGGGTGTGGCCAATGGCATAGAATAAACCGTTCACCTGCAAGTCTCTTTCTTCGTTGGTGTTGACGTCCTTGATTCTTAAGGCGTTCAAGAGCTTACCGTCGCCCTTGGCTTCGACAGAGACGGTATTGTAGAGAACTTCCAACTTGTCATTCTTTTGCACTCTTCTTTGCATGATGGTGGAGGCTCTCAAGTGGTCCTTTCTGACAATCATGTAGACTTTGGAGCCGTATTTCGTCAAGAACAAGGCTTCTTCACAAGCAGAATCACCACCGCCAACAACGGCCAATGGCTTGTTTCTGAAGATTGGGACAGCACCGTCGCAAACAGCACAGGCGCTGATACCCTGTTGCCAGTATTGTTCTTCGCCTGGCAAATGCAATCTCTTGGCGCTGGCGCCAGTGGCGAGGATGACGGTGTCGGTGGTGATTGGCTCTGCGTCCTCGTTCCACTCAGTCCAGAGCTTGAATGGCTTGGAGCTGAAGTCGACCTTGGAGATGGTTTCCGTGATGATCTCGGTGCCAAACCTGACAGATTGTTTTTTCATTTCGTCCATGAGGGCAGCACCGCCAATACCATTTGGAAAACCTGGAAAGTTCTCAATGTCCGTGGTGGTAGTCAACTGACCACCGGCAGCAATGCCATTGGCCAACATACCCTCGTACAAAGTAGTCTTAATTTCGGCTCTGGTCAAGTAGATGGCGGCGGTGTGGGCGGCTGGGCCTGAGCCGATGATGGTAGCTTGGTGGTGGACCATTCTGGAAGATGTTACTTGTCTGGAGGTGCTGAGGATGCAAAAGCGTCTAAAAAGGCTGTGCGATAGAATCTTGGACAGTAGTATAGGATCTAAGTAGCGCTAGCACAACTTGTGGTGAAAGTGTTTGCGTGTGTGAAGAATACTTGATGGTAAGCGATGGTAAAAGAAACAATATCTATTTTTGATGAGCCAGGAGCAGCAGAGGAAACAGCACCCATTTTATATGGCGCTTCTTGGCAGCAGAGGCACTACGAACGTTTTGTCAGACACTGACGGTCTGGACGGTGCTTCCGTTGCCCGGCCGCCATTTGTCAGACCGCCACAGTCGAGAAGCGCCACGGAGCGCACCCGTTCTGCTATGCGGCAGACCCTTCCATTAATAATGGCGCCAGCCAGCCGCCTGCTCCTCCTGCCATTACTAACGGCGCTTCCAGCCAGACCGTTTCAGATCTTTTTTACCGCATGAGCACAAACTCCTTGACCAATGGACTATTACTGAAAAGCGGATTGAGTATCACGGTGTTTAAGAAGAACTCGAGACCGGTCCGGCGCTTTCGCAAGAAGTCCTCGTCGAAGTTGTTCTGAAAATACCGCTTCGGCGGGAGCTCGCCTATCTGAACCTTGTTTTTGGGGAAGTAGTGGAGCAAGAGCTCGCGGAGTTTGACAAACTCGCTGTACCTTTTATATAGCGTGATTTTGGCTCCTGTCGTCGTCTCGATGGTGACGGTCCACACAACGTACCTGTAATTGTTTGAGCCTTTCACGATGGTGCAGTCGCCAATGTACACATTTGTGGCCCAGGAATTTGAATTACCCCGGCTGGCAGGTCCATTTGTAGCGCCTGGCTCCTGTAGGAGTGTTTGCTGGTCTGTTTGCGTCTCGCTGAAACTATTATTGTCGTTGCTGTAGTTGTCGATTAGCTGGATGGGCAACGGCGCTTGATTCAGAAGCTTAATCTGTACGCTGTTGGTTCTGTTCCTCATAGTTGACTGTATTGTAATGAACCGCAACTAGTGTATATCGCCATATCATGCCCCAGGAATATGAAAAATTATAAATGCCCCTGTTTTGTGCTTCCAGGCGCTGTCACTTTCGTATATCAATAAGGGGGATCAAAGCAAATTGAACGAGCCAACGGCTATCTCGCAATTGTCGCACAATAACTGCTATGCGCACACACACATGTAACCGCAAATGTGAAAATATTGATGTAACAAATAAGAGTTCCGTGGGTCTCTAAGCTAACATATACACTGTTCTCCTGCTAGACAAAAAAGGCAAAATGTAAATTATCTATATTATATGTTGTGGGCCATATATCAGAGACCAGAAATGAAAATAAGGCAACAAAAGAAACAGTTTCAAAAGACAAAAATAAAATTATAACAAGTTGAAAGCACCAGCTGTATTAATAAAAGCTCAAGAAAAAATAAAAAGAATCAATACTCTGGGTTTATAACGTACTTGTATCCAACAAATTGCTTCCCTTCATAAACAGGCTCCTTTTTTAAGTACTCGAGCTGCTTCAATTGGGGCCAGTTCACGACTTGGATACCGTTGCTGAACATGTAAGTGCCGCTGGTAAAGAGACCCACAATGCAGATAGCCACCAAGACATGCTGTTTGGTATGGAGGCCACAAACAATCCACTTCAAGTACACAGCCACAAGCAAGGCCAAGAAGAACAAAAAAAGTTTGGCAATGTATCTGAACTGGTATGGTCTGATGTCCAAGAATGGCGAGGCAGCGGCAGAAGCAGACTTTTCATCTTGGCCTCGGCCAGGAATATACTCCCCAAGAATCAAGTCAAAAGAGTCTTGTCTGGCACCGTCTTTGTAGTTATTTTTTATGTATCTCTGAACGGAGTTGATGAAATCAAAGAATGCACCTTTTCTGGTTCTGGTACCGGTTCTGGTGAAATCGGTCTTGAGAGCTCCAGTACCCGAGTAAACAGCGCTGACAGCGTCGGCATTGTCTGCCCAAAAGTTTTGGAACTCGAAGTTCAACTTGACATTTTGATCCCACTTTTCCCCTTCTTTGACAAGATTCAACTGCTCCAATTGGCTCTGCAAAAAGTAGCGACCCAAGGTACTTTGCACAACATTGGTTCTGTCCAAACAATCCATACAGTTGGTTCTAACAACATGTTGTTGTCTTCTGATAATGTTGAACTTCCTATTGCCTTCAACGACACCGAAAAAGTGGTCACGTCTATTGAGACCGAGCTTTTCAAGAGTGTCTATCAACAAGTAGACTCTGTGCCATTGCATCTTACGGCACTCATGGTGGAAATCAAAGTAGACGTATTTAAGCTTGTCATTGTTTAGTTTTTGCACCACGTCCTCATATGCGTTTTTCACTGGCAACTCGTGCCCTTTCTGATTCACCAAGTTTACCAAAAAGTTAGTACCGTATTTAGAAATCTGCTCATCAAAGTGAATGCCTGCCGCTTCAACTGATGGAGAATTGACGCTGATGGCCAATTTCGGCTTGTATTGCAAATTGTTGATCTCGGTCCAGAAGGCAGGAACCGAGCCTCTAGTTTGCAAGTATGACTGGACAGTGTTGCCATAGATGACAAGTTGCTCAGTTTCGTTATAGTTGGCAACGTGACCCTTGGAATCAATACCACGGCGGAAGTATCTGGTGCCGGCCCTGTACTTGCTTCTTCTGGTAATCAACCCCAAGGAAATCTTCGAGTTGTTGATGTTTTCTTCCAAGATTTTAGCGTACCCTGAAATGACAGGGGTGATAAAAAGTTGATAATCTGGATTTTTGGATGCGACCGCAGCATTGATAATATCTTCCACCAAATACTGGTTCCAGAAGAATCTCAAATCAATAGTATTGGTGTTTGGAATGAAAGCTTTTTTCTTACTAGCAGCAGCAAACTCAAAGTTTCTTTGAATAGAATTGGTCAAGTCGTATGAGTAGGAAAAGAACAAGTTACTTGAGTCCAATTGAAATCTAAGCAATCTGAGGTAGATATGCTCATCGCTATCATAAGAAGAATAGGAGCTCAATGGGATGATGGAAGTATCCGCAATTTTCAAAACCTCATTACCAAGGATAAAGCCAAAAGACTGGGAGCGGTTGATGGTGATAAGGTACTTGCCAACCTTGAGCGAAATGATACCCAAGATACCTTCAATTTCCTTGGTCGATGACGAAGAGCTCAGGTTTCTGAAAACATTGGCCTGCTCAGAGTCCACAAGCGAGACACAGATATCGGAGATTTTAAGAACAGCATCGTTTTGCTTGAGGAATACTCCCTCGGAAGTGCTGGTCAATAACATTATGATGGAAAAAGCAGCTGGCGGGACAAATCAGAGTTCGGGTGTTGCTGCTACGTGGTTCGCTTTCTGCTTTGATATTCTTGACACTTTTTTAAACGATTAGCGGGCATCGCTCGCAACCTCCAACCTTCCATGCATGATATGCTGTACTTATCAAGCAACATGTATAAAGATGCTTTATAGCAGCTTCATGTTTTAAGACCTTCAGTATAGTTTACATGCAAAGTAATATAGTGAGAGAAAGATTGAAACAGCTTAAAACTCATGAAAATTACAATAACCGAAAAAGAAAAAAAGATAAGAAAAAAGAGCTTATGTGCCCTTCTTAGATATATATTTAAATATATATTTAGATATATACTTAGATATATACTTAGATATATACTTAGATATATACTTCAATATACATGCTCAAGGAGCAACCGCTCAGCTTTCATATTCACTTGGACTTTGACTTTCAATATCGCTCAATGCCCTTGTGAGGTTCCCAAAATCAAACACCGAGTATTCCTTGTATGCTTGCTGAATATGGGCGCTATTTTCTGATTTAGATGGCTTTACTGTATTAACATATTTTTTAACTGTCTGTTTTCGGCTTGCGGTTGGAGCTCTTGAAGTACTGGCAAACTGGGATGGCTCGACTTTGATAGCACCGATGGGTACTGTTGGGATAGAAGCACCTTGCTCTATATCAGGCAGAGTATTTGAAGGGCCCAAACCTTGCTCCGCTTGCTCCTTTTTGATCCTTTTCAATTCTCTGGCCTTGTCTCTGCGTGTCCGTTTCTTTAAAATGTACGTCGGTGTTTTGAAGTCAACGCCAAGAAATTGAATGTTCTTTAGGAAATTGTTGCTAAACGACTCCAAAGTGCATTTTCTTATATTTAAGACTTTGATTTTAGGCGTCTCAGGGTTTATCAGAACCCACCAGTACGGTTTCGAGACTTCAGCGACCTCCAAATACCAATACAACAAGTTCACGATTGGAGGGTAATGCGACCAAATGCTGGCAACGGCGCTTCTCACAACAGTTTCTGGAGTCAACTCGAGAGCAGTAAATGATTTGATCAAGTCGCACGATTCGACAAACTCTTCAAATTCATAGCATCTTCTTTGGGTTGTGTACTGGGACCATTCTCGTCTGGCCTGTTTCACCTGGCGTCTCTGGAAGCCATTAAAGCTGCTAAGCATCTTGATCAAAAAGCGATTTTATACTAGAAGAGCACTGAAAAGCAGAAAACGAAAGCTTTTTAGCAATCAATTGGCTCTTTTGAGGAAGGTTTTTAACTTGGTGAGACGGATTGTAGAAAAAGAGCGCAGCTGGTATTTGACGGTTCTATAACCAGAACAAAATCATCAGTATAAAGTTTAGGTCCAGAAAGAGACGGGCAAGCCAGAAAGACAGAAAAGGGCAGAGGGAATTTTTGCTAGTCAGCCGAAGGCCGTGATGGAGAAACATCAATATGAAGTTCTGTCAGAAAGAGGAAAGCTTTCGAAGGCTTGAAATCAGCGGCGCCAAAGGAAAGGAAATTCCCCTTGCTGTCCTGCCCAAAGGCCCTCCAAGATGGTATGTACTCACAGAAATGCACATAGAGTGCGGACAATAGTCATGTGCATGTCACGAGCATCGATGGCATGCCTGTTCCGCATTCTGAGAATTACACTTAAATGCTATATATTAAAAGCAGCCAATATTAATATTCTAAAAAGCTGGCAGCCTCACTGTTAATTTGGCGAACCTGCAAATATCAACTAGATTTGGCGTATGTGGAGAAGACAGAGAGAAGGTGGCTTCTTCACGTGCACAGCGCAGAGAACGGCGGCCAGGGGTCGAAAAAAGACGCCAGGCGGTCATTCTGTCAACAGTCGGGCGGACAGGACACTGCTCACACAGGCTATCTTACTCCCCGTCTTATCTGGAACGGTTCAGGGACATTTAGAGACTTTATAACCACCTGATTACCATATAAAAACTTCGTTTTCATTTTCACAACCATCAGCACATATAATGTCCTTTAACAACTTTGGAAACTTTACCAAGTCCTTTCAGGACTTCAGCAACCAGTCATTCACCTTTGCTAAAAAGACCCAGCGTTTGGTCGAAGAGCGTTTGGGTAAGGTCACTGATCAGGTATGTTATTTCTACATTTGACTGTCTTGACGGAGCTGAAATTGTAATGCAGATTGAGTCCAGATAGACTAAGTGGTAAAATCTGCGCAATTGGTGCAGTTGTTGCTGCGAAACGCCCAATCATGGAGAAACAGACACGGACAGCGTGTTTTCAAAACAAAACTTTGGATGTCACCCAGATCGAGGGGTAACGGTTTAACGCTTATAGTAATTGTTTACGATACTTATTTGGATCTGTCAAGCATCTCTTGATGAATTTAGCAAAGACCTGTTTAAGTTACTAACACAAACATATAGAGTCAACTTCCTCAAGAGTACATTGACTTAGAACACAAGGTTGACAGTTTGAAAGCTGTCTATCAAAAATTGTTGAACATCACGTATGTATACTATCAGAGACATTTGGAACTGCAACACTGTGTGTTTTAATTTATGTCGGAGCAACCTTGTCTATTTCGCACAGACTGATAGATTCTAACATTGTTATTCTAGCAACACCTACGAAAACGAAGCTTATGACTATCCAGCTAACATCAAAGAGTCATTCAACGAGTTTTCCAAATCTTTTCTCACAAAAGTCCAGGAGCTTTCCAAAGCTACTTCTGCCCAAGATGCTCAGGCTGTCTTGTTATCCCCAGGCAAGCAGCAACCACCAAAGACCCTCAACCACGCTCTTGGTCGTGCTGCATTGGCTGCCTCTCAAGACTTGAAGTCTGCTTCTTCTTCAGACTTGAATGCTTCTTCTTTGGAAAACCAAAGCTCCCTTTCTGATGCTTTGACCAAATACGCTACTGCTGAGTTGAAAATTGGTGAAGCCCGTCTCACCCAAGACAACTTGATCAGAGCCCGATTCAACTTGCCAATGTCCAAGGCTTTGAAAACCTCCTTGAGCAAGGCCTCAAAAGCCAGAAAGGTTGTCGAAGAAAAGAGATTGAACTATGATACCGCCAGAGCTGCTTTAAAGACCGCCACTCCAGCCAACGAAAGCAAATTGAGATCTGAATTGGACCATTTAGAAGACGAATTTGCCAACGCCACTGAAGAGGCTGTTTCTATCATGAAGAATGTCGTTGACGACTCCAAGCCATTGGCTGAATTAGTCGAGTTGATTGAAGCCCAATTGAGCTACCACAAAGCCGCTACTGAATATTTATCTGACTTGTTACCAGATATCAACTCTTTGATAGAAAAAGATGCTAGCAGAACCTCTGCTTTCGGCGATGACATCTGATCTACATTCAATTATTTGCTCCTCTATATTCTTTTTTCTTGTTATTCTAATGCTTTGTTTATAATCACGTATTATTAATTTATACTTTTTTTTACTAATTATTGTATACCGTTTTATTGGCCTTTTTCTAAATTTTTGTTTTAGCTGATGTGTCCAATTTTTATTTTACATACAAATGCGGGAAGGGGGGAGGGGAAGACTTTATTTAGTTTTTCGAGTAGGCTGAAACAAGCCGTTTGAGCTGCCAGCTGTGTTTTTATAAACAGTGGCATTTATTTTGATAATCAAATATTGGAATATAGCTTGTGTATGGTAAACCAAAACTTAGTCAACGTTGGGTACACAAAGGTTCACCAAGCTAATTGTTCGTTCCCCCCACTGTCTTTATCTTTAGTATTATTTCCGTCATTATCAATAGAGCGCATTTCATGAGCAAAAGTAGGTCTGGTGCCTCTAATGCTTTCCCTTCTAATGTGATGATCTTTAATGTCTTCCTCATGATAGTCCAGACCTTGGCCATTGTCTTTTTGCTTGACTAATTCGATTCTTTCTTGACTTTCTTTGCCAGCAGTGCTTTTCCTTTCAACATTTTCGTCTTTGTCTTTTTCTTTTTCTCCGTCTTTTTCTTTTTCTCCGCCTTTTTCATTACTTCTCTCACTTCCATTATCTATGTCTTTTTCTGTTTTTTCCTTGTCTTCAGAACGACGATCCTTGTGGCGGTATCTGCCATCATTACGATGTCTAGACCTACTGTTATAATGGCTGCCGGATCTAAATTCTTTAGTGTGTTCGCTATCTCTATTATAATGTCTGCTCAGTCTTGAATTTGTGTCTTTGTCATCGTCTCTTTCACGGTACTTTAAATCGCTTTGCTCCCTATCGTCTCTGTAATCTCTTCTTTCTTCCTCTTCCTCCCTACTAATTCTATGTCTTCGTTCTCGATTGCTTATATGTCTTATATTTCTATCACTTCTGCTACTTTTCTCTTTGCTATCCCTATGCCTCTCACTTTCTTGACCTCTGTCTCTATCTCTATAACTTCTGTCTCTATGTCTATAGCCTTTGTACCTAGCATCATGATTGTCACTTTTGTTCTTTCTATCATAACCATGATCTCTAGAGCGACGCTCAATTCTCTTAGTCTCGTCAACAGCATTCCTCTGCTTCTCCTCTACTTTTTCTTCATCATAGGTTATAAAATCTTTCTGCAATTCCCGTTGCACTCTCTTATCAAATTCATTCACCACCTCGTTCCCGTCTTCGTCCATATGCGGCTTGTAGTAGCAATGGTCCACTCTAATGTACCTGTCTAAGACGCTTATCCCATTAAAATTGTCCACAGCAAGCACCGTGCTTAGCTGGTCTTCGTACTTAAGGAACGCAAACCCACGGGACTCCTTGGTTTCCTTGTCGCGGACGAGCCTGATGTCTGTCGGCACGCCATACTGTGAGAATATTGCAAGGATGTCTTCCTCAACAAGCTGCTTGGGAAGGTTGCCGATGAAAACGTACGCAGAATCACTATATTCTTGATGCCATGACGCCTCAAACGGAATATTATTTTTGAGCTCTGTCTCGTTGAGTTTGGTGATCTGTGACGTCGTGCCCATGGTAAACTTTTTGCCTTTCTAGTTCTTCTGATATCTATCCGTTTTTCTTCCCTGATTGGTGGAACACTAATAAATAGCAAAAAGGCTATTGTTCTGGGTCTAGGATGCAAATGTATCGTTAAATCCTCACATACGTTGCAATTAGGATGTCAGTCAATGGTTATTTTATAACTCTTCATGGGCTGTCAAAATTGATTGGCAAGCTCAAGCATCGAAAGGCTTCGTAGAAAAATCAGCAAAAGGCAGTTTTTGCACGTGACATATGCGTAAACTTTCCGAAATTCAACATGAGTTGGTGTGGACAATATGAAGTGACCTGTGTTTCTTAATAGACACATTGAAGCAATGATCATGACGAATAGCTTTCTATCCCTTATTTAGATAGGTAATAGTGTTATAGTCTAGGCTTACCCTTCTTTTCTTACAGCTTTCCGAAACAAAGCATCTTACAAAATATACTAAACATTTGAACAACTATTTTCTTAGACAGGCACGGTATATCCCTAAAGCCAATATTATTCATACTGTCAGCTGTATGGAGGGTTGGAGGCCAAACTATCTGTCTAGACAGACTAACTCAAAATACCTTTGTGTCAAAAGGGCGGCATGTATTACCTCAAAACGGCTGGACGGCACAATACAATGCCTACACCACGTTCTCTCCTCTTTTTCAAAATATACAAAAACTATATTTCCTCTTCTTTCCCTACTTGTGAAGACGGCGCCATCCCATACTAACACATATTCAAAGCGAACAATAACATCCCATGGAAATTGTTTAAGATCTGAACTGTTATCCACGTGACACATACTTAATAGAGTTTTTAAGGGCATCGCACGATTTTCATTTTTTTTCCAGCTTTTTTATGCATTTAGAAAATTTCACCCAGTGTGGCAGTCGACTGGTGTCTCTTGCATTTATAGGCATAGAAATCTTCAAATTTGAACTATTATTTTCGAAGTTTTATTTGCATCCTTGATCAATACCAGCAATTTAGCAGCAATTTTCCAGTGAAAGCCGTTTGGCAATAAAGTGAGTAGAAATGACGGAAGCAAAAGCAGATACCAAGAAGAGATCCAACGAAGAGCCAGTGGTTTCCACAGAACAACAACCAAAGAAGCCGTCGTTGAACTTTAAGACAATCGATCCGAAAGTCGACTACTCCACTTTTCTCAATCAAAGCATCTTCAGCGCTGACCACAAGGTCTCCCTCCGGGCTCGCATCTCCGATGCCACGCCATATAAGTGGGGGTCCATCAACCAGCTTGTCGACGAGACCTTGTTGCGGAATGTACGCAATGAGATCCTTAATGAGATCCACTTTACCAAGAAGGAGACGGATATTTACAAAGTGTTCCAGTCGGGCGACTTGCGGAACATGAACGGTTTGGACAACAAGGACTTGTCGCGGTTACCTAACTTGCTCAAGTTGAGAAATGCCCTCTACTGTCCGCGATTCCGTGATTTTATCAGCTATGTGACCCAGGCGGGCAAGATCAGCGCCAACAAGTACGATATGTCATTGAACATCTACCACAAATCGTGCCACTTACTTACCCACGACGACGTCATCGGTTCGAGACGTGTCTCCTTCATTTTGTACTTGCCGGATCCAGACAAGAACTGGAAAGAGCACTACGGCGGCGCCTTGCGATTGTTTGGTGCGCACTTCTCCAATGTGCCGAAGACCGATTACGACAAGAAGTTTGTCCCTCAATTCAATGACTATGCTTTTTTTGAAGTTAAGCCAGGATATAGTTTCCACGACGTGGAGGAGGTGAAGGTAGACAAGCAGAGAATATCCATCCAGGGATGGTTTCATATTCCGCAAGAAGGCGAAGAGGGATACATTGCCGGCGAGGAGGAGAAGTACAAGCAGCAAAGCTCATTGCAGTCCTTGGAGTCGAAGGAATTCCAGCAGTGCGATTACCCGAAGTTGATCAGAGATCCCGTCAGTGAATCGGTTCACGAACAGTTGAGAGTAGCATACGTCAAGCAGCAAAAAGATGAAGAAGAGGAAAAAGGCATAGTGAAACTTGAGGAATTGTTGTCTGAGGAAGAAGTCAACTACTTGAAAAAATACCTCAACCCTAGTCTTGTTACCATCAAAGAGCTCCAAAGGCTCAACAAGACTTTTTTATCAGAATCGATGATTTCCGTCCACCAATTCCTCAATAGTGACTTTGCTGCGCCATTAAAGAAACTCATCAGAGCCACTGAACTCGAACTTGAGACTCCAAGGTTATCCAAGGACGTTAAGTTTCCATGGAAGACCGCCATGCCTAGTGTGAAAAGACGTTTCTTGTATATTGACGGAAAAGGAATGGAGAACGAACTTTCCAGCTTAGAGTACGAGCATGAGAGCAAGGAAGAGAGAGAAGCACGTCAAAAGGAAGAGAGGGAGCAGCTGAAGGCCATGGGTTTTGACAAGCCAAACTTTGAAGCATTGATTGTGAAAGAGGATTCTGCTGTTACTGCCAATGGAAATGGTAATATTGCTTCTAAAGGCACCAACAAAGAAAGCACTAAATTAGCACAGAGCGACGATGATGGTGACGATCTTGGTTTTGATGATGACGACGAAGAAACCATTACAGACGACAAACAGACCGTGAGCAAATTGGCTGAACTCGCTCACTTTTTGCAAAGTCCGCAGTTTAAGAAGTTCCTTTTGGTTGTCTCGTCTTTCATTCCGATCTCCGAGCAAATTTTGATTCGCCGCTTCAGACCCGGCTCAGACTTCACCCTTGCCACAAACCAGGATACCAACTTCACTAACCTGAACGTCACCCCGGAACCAGAAACTGCCTTTTCTAGCACTCACCAGTACGAAAGAATCAATGCGGTGCTTGAGGGCACCCTCTGCCTCACGCCGTCCAAGAACTGGGAGTCCGGCGAACAGGGCGGCTACGAGCTTTGCATGGCAATGGACGAAAACGACGACCCGGCCATCTATAGACACTCGAACGCAGATGACTCGGTACTTTTGAACTCTCAGGCGGGCTGGAATACCTTCAACTTGATTTTGCGCGACTCAAGCATCTTGAAGTTTATCAAATATGTCAGCTTTGGGGCCAGCGGAAGCAGATGGGATATTAGTTGCCAGTGGGACGTTGAAGGATTCAAGGATGATGATAGCGAGAGTGAGAACGAGGAAGAGAAAGAAAAGGAGGAAGATTAATGAGCGTTCTGGTGATGATGGTGATAGTGTACAATATGAGATGGCATAGAGTAATGAATATTTATTTCAGTTGCTATGTGCAATTGTTGTAAGGAGGCGTTGATTTATTATTTGTGAATTGCCAGTATAAATATGGAGAAAGAAAGCTGCTGCGTGAATTAAAGGTTATTGATAGAATGAGCACCGTCAAGGTCCCGAAGTCTCTATTGTTGGCACAAATTGCCACTTATTTTTTTATACCAATAACTATAGGCCAACTTCTTTTTAAAGCAACTTTTATTTCTTCTATTGAACATCCGGAAACAATAGTATCGAATATTAAATGAGAATACAAGGATAAAATTCAAAAAAGCAAAGCATGGAAAATGAAACAAATGAATGTGTATAACAGTATGTAAAACAACGCACGTGTAAATTAAAATGCGGATGATGGAAGATAATAAAAAGCGTGTCGACCAAAGTAAAGAAGAGCTTATAAAGGTAGATCGAAAAAAATTATTAGAGAAAATAAAACATCAAATCATAAATCATAACTGCAATAGAATATAGAGCGAACATTAGAAGTACCATGGAGGAATATGAAGTATTTCTATGGCGGAGTCTAAAAGTCGGCAAACATGTCGGCAAACATGTCGCCATACTTGCCGTTGCCCAGATAGCCGCCGTAGTGGGTGTCATGGTCCTCGGGAAACTTGTCAAAGTACTTAGGGTTCCCGGTGCCTGGCTCGATTTGCGGGACAAAGGGCGGGGAAACCTGTTTGCTGTTGACCTTGTTCCACTCAACATCCGCAAACCACAGGAGTGCCTTGATCTGTTTGGCTCTCTGCCTAGGCTGTGGGTTGATGGTGAAGAGAGACGCAAACAAGTTTTTGAGGTCTTCCTGGTCTTGAGCATACTCAGGAACCCTATAGACTAGGGAGATGATCTTCTGGTATACCTGGTTAGGCGAAACGCTTTGGAACGGAGGACGCCCAAAAAGCATCTCAAAAATGACCACGCCAAACGCCCACCAGTCGGCACTTGTGCCATACGGTTGACCGCTAATGACTTCTGGTGACATGTAGTCGGTCTTGCCGCAAAATGTTTGGGTATAATGGTGATTGTCCACCAAGTCCTTGGCGAGACCAAAATCAATCAACTTAATGTGACCTTGGGCGTCGATGGCAATGTTTTCTGGGTTGATATCGCGGTGGATGACGTGCTGGGAATGTAAATACTCAATGGCCAAAAACACCTCACTGGCATAAAATCTTGCCGCTTCGGGGGACAACTTGTACGTTGGGCTCTTCAGATTTTGGACAATTAACGTAAATAAATCGCCACCCTCGACAAATTCCAAAACCAAAAACAAGTGGTCATTGTCTTGGACCACGGCGTCGCACTTGAGGACAAACTGGTGGTGCAACTTCCGTAGGACCCTGACTTCGTCGCGGACATGGCCCGCCTGCTTGAAGGTGACTATATGTGACTTTTTAAGCGCTTTGATGGCATAAAACTTGCTGTCTGCCTTGGATTTGCTGAGATGGACTCTGGCAAGAGAGCCGATGCCAATGGTGCGGATAATTACGTAATCGTCTATCAGAAAAGACGACGGGGACGAGTGCGGCGAACGCGACAGCCGTTGGGAGACCTGTGTAGATGTTTCAGAGGCCGCGTTTTGGGTGTCGGTGGCGGCTACTTGCTCGCTGCTGCTGCTGTTGCTGGAGCCGTTGAAGCTGCTGTGCTGGCCAACAAGCGTGCTGTTGTCGCTGGCGGTTGAGTCGCTATGTTGTTGCTTGTGCCCAAGAGAACCACGCTCGGTGAAATTAGCTTTGGATCTTGAGAGCTCCTCAATGAGCGAAGGGGACTCCATGTACAGCTTGTTGGATGTGAGAGCCTGGGCCATGGTTGGCTGTTGAGGGTAGGCCTTTATATTGAGAGCAAAAAGTGGTGCTTGGAAATGGCGAGGACCGTGTTGTTGTTACTTTGTTGACAGTAGCGCCCGATCTGGTCGCGGCGAGTTTGAAAGGGGAAGGGCGAAAAGCCAGAGAAGAAAGGCTGTATATAAGGACGCGGCGGCAGAGGGAACAAAGAGGCAAACAAGGACAGCGCCAGTACTAAGGTGCTGCTGATGCTGTTGTCAGAATGTATGTTTGCTGTGGGCACGAGAGCAGCACGAAAAGGGACGGTCTGGCACCTGGCGTGTGACCTGAAAGCAACAGCAGCGTGTAAAAGAAAGACAGCAATTTTCTACGAACAGAGCATGTGGATCAACAGCATTTGAGAGCAGTTGTCGCTCAGCTATGCCGCGCTGCTTTGTGGCGCAGCGTGCTGCTGGCCGATGCCGCTAGGGGCAGTTCCCAACTCCTGAATGCATAAAGAGTGCAAAGCCTGCGTCATAGCCCCGAGAGCTGCGTCGTGCTACATCTCTCTGCGTTTTTCCAGAAGCCCTCGGAGTACTGCTGCTAAGCTACCGGGTAATAGTCGGGGGTCCCTTGGCGGCGTCTGATATCAGCCACTGTCAGGGCCGGAGCTGCTCTGGCAGAAAAGTGTTTAGCGGGGTTCTTTGGGGAAAGGACCGGTTCCAGAGAGCCTTGAAATAGGTAAAAGAAGCGAACGCTCGCGGACAGCAAAGAGATGCTTACCAGGAGGCCAAAGAGTCCAAGGATTGGCGTGTCCAGAGTACCTCCAACAATAGACATGGCTGTCTTCGTGATTAGCGGCTTCCTCTGCCAGACACTGCCGAAAGTCCATTTGCTGGGTCTGCTAGAAAATTCCATGTCTGCGCCATAATGTCAGCGGGCCCACCATCTTTGCTGTGCCTGCTCTACGCTTGACATCTACTCGGCTTAACACTGAGTTGCGAGAAGATCCGCTACAAACGAAAAGGACTCTTTTGGACAGGGTCAAATGTTACATATTTTATTGCCCAAACAGGAATTCTCGGCTAAGCCACATGACGTAGTATATATTATTGCATTGGCTTCAGCTCATCATCAGGCACTTCGTTTCCAGCATGACTCACAGTAAATCCAGCTTTTTTTGACGACCTGTGTCTGGTTAAACATTGGAAGATACTGCATGATACAGATAAGTGGCGCAAAAAGTTTTTACGGCAACTTCCGGCGTCAACCATGTTCCGTTCCTGGCACTTGTTTCTCTGTTGAATCTGCGATTGCAGGCGAATTCACAGATCTTTGTCTCGATGCCTCTTCTCCCTCACAATTCACCACACTCTGTAATTGTCACAGCCAATGGATCCGGTCTGCTGTTCTCATTCACCTTCACCCTTGATATCATCCTCACAATCTCCTGTCCCTCGATCACCTCGCCAAACACTACATGCTTTCCGTCCAACTCCGGTAAATAATCAAGACATATGAAAAACTGGCACCCGTTGGTGTTGGCACCGCTGTTAGCCATCGACACCTTGAATGGCTCGTGCTTGAAAGGGAAGCCTTCGTCGTTGAAGAATCTCGCCCCGTTGCCGTATATCGTCTTGGAGCCGAGCCCGTTGTTGGAGATGAAGTCTCCCGACTGCACAATCTTGTCGCTGATCACACGGTGAAAGATGCAATTCTTGTAGCCAAGCGGCTTATAGTTCTCGCGGTGCTCACCGGTGCAAAATTGGCGAAAGTTCTCGCATGTCTTGGGAAGCTCGGTGTTGTAAAGCTTTATTTTGATTCTTCCTAGTGTTTTGACGCCGAGGTTAACGTCAAAGAAGACTATCGGCTCTTCGAAGGGCATTATAGTAATTTGTCAAGGTGGCGTGCGAATACTATGGAGCAATTTGCGGGATGATAAGGAGGATAACCTTATTTTTATTATACCCGTGTGTAATTGTTGAATTGGTTGTTAGTGAAGGGCATCTTCCGCTCCTGTCTGTTGTCAGTGTCGATAATTCATAATTGGCGCGCGATGGTGGTGCATCGCACCCTCTACATGTCTGAAGCGTGTGATCCGTACTTTAACCTCCCTTTTGCAAAGGGCTTTTTTTTGCTATGCTCGCCGAGCCAATTTCAAGAAGTCTACAACATTAACGTATATCTAGGTCGATTTGGCAACTATAAAAGACGGTCCATGCAAATATCATATATATTACAAGCAAGTGTCTTCTTTTATCACAGTACTCTGGCCTGCCGCTGTGCTGCTCCTGGTGCTGGCCCACTTGTACTTTGTGTTCTTCAGGTTACCCTCCCGTCAAGAATTTTCTGCCTTCTTCGGACTTTCTGTCTGCACGCTATAAATAGTGTTTTCCTCAGAAATTTTTTTCTTTCTGTTCTTTCCCTCTTCTTTTTTTTTCTTTATCGAAAGTTTCACCGACTTTTTTGGCAAGCTGTTAGTATGGCAGAGTGTTCTTGTTGCTGCGTTCTCTTCGGGGAGGATGGGTCTGCTTATTAAGTTAAGAGACCTGTTCAGTGGTTTTCGTAGGCGCTCTGTGCTGCTGTTGTCCTCGGATCGCAGCAGCGGTACATGTGGATTGCTTGTTGAAGAATGTTGGGAGAGCAATTTTTGGTTATCAAGAATACGTTGTTTCTTTCAATAAGCAGTGTGTCCCGTTATATCAAGACATTTCTTCGCCATTAGTTCTAAAACTGATTGCCATGTAGATCTTTGGGTTTTGGGCCAACAATTGCCCTATACATTGTGACATTTCCCGAGCTCTATCCGTTTCTGTTTGTAAAACATGAAGTTTACGCCATTACTGCAATGGTTCCACATTCGAGGTATCGCATGATAATTCACCAACTGGCGAATCTTAGAGAGACCTCGTTGCAGCGTGTTAGCCACTATACCTGACGCTGCGCAAGGCCTTCACTCCAATGCCCAGAATACGATATAACCTGGAAGGCAGTATAACCGGGCTGCTCTCATTCCCTGAAGACATTGTAGAAACTACCGACTGTCTTGCAAGTGCCGGCATGTTTGGTTGTTGTCCTCACATTTGGCAGCAGCCAATAGTGTATTTAGCCTGCGGACAGTGCTCCTTCCTTCTATAGAGACATGGTCCGCGGCTAGCGACTCGTCCATGGTCAGCTATTAAGCAACCCTGTTAAAACGAAATAGCCAAATACTATACCATGTGATACATTGCGCCTCTTTGATATAATGATGCATCTATAACCCTATGTTTATGATATCATTATGTCTGTAATCATCTGATCCTGCGATGCTCTAGCGGCTTGTTTGTGTATTTCATCTTGTGGCTGTTTGTAAATGTGTTTGACCTCTGCAACTCCTTCTAGGCTCCACAGCATAGTTTTCACTGGTCCCATTTGCCCCATCAGCACACATACAAAATACAGCAGACACCCGTCTTTCTGACGCGACACACGCACTTTCATACACCCTGCTTCCTTACCACAGCCCAAGGGTCTATTGCCTTTCGATCCTCTGTCTGCATTTATTTTCCCTTGCTAATTGATTGCTATTAGAGTGGCCAGAAACACTCTCCAGAACAGGAAGTTCCCTCCCTCACGACCCTCAACAGGCCTATAAAAAATCATCCTTCACAAATAGAAGGCGAATAAATCAATAAACACATAAGCCAACATAGCCGCGCAGAAGAACTAAAACATAGAGAATGAATTTTATAAAAAAGAAGCCTCCTCAGCCTATCACCACCCTTAGGTCAATATTCGCCAATGCCACTAACACCTCTGTCCAGTGCTACGAGCATGAGAAGAACAACGATGTCAAGAAAGCCTACCAGGGCTGGAAGGGGCTCCACACAAGCCTACTCTACGAGTTGGACGCCGTCACCAAAAGCTACAGCATAGAATCTCTTTCCAACGAAGAAAACTCATTATACTTTGAAATCAAGTATTTGAACAACAAGGCCAAGGAGAACATGGGCCGTTTGGAAGTGCTCCTTATCAAGGAGCTTTCAGAACTTAATAAGGGCTTCCAGGGAAGCGGGTCTCATGCTTCCAACTCGGCAAACAATAGTTTAACCCATACCGCCAATCCATTCCAGTCCCAGCCGCAACTGGTTCTGCTGCTGCAACTGCAACAGCCTCGAAGAATGCTAAAGACTTTACGTTCACCTAAACTTTCTAACGAAACCTCTTCATCATCATCTAATTCTAAGTTTCACAGCTCCCGCCACGCTAACAACTACAGTAGCCCTTCTTTAATCTCAAAGACTGCAGCTAGTAGGATATGGAAAGAAGAAGAGGGAAAGTCGCTCAAAAACACAAGTAAGAAAGACGATGCCGCATTTTCCACAGACTTATTTAAGGACTTTTCCGACATCAATGATGCCAATGATTTCATATCGCCAGAAAAAGGTCCTGGAAAAGGGTCAGCAGGTTCAGTCAACTCGATCAACGCAGGTCATCACACCCAACCATCACCAGCCCCACCAGTGCCTCCTCCTTCTAGAAAACATCAGGCAAATACCGACTCTACCACGTCAAAATTCAATAAAATTTCGCTTGATCCCCTGGGCTCTAAGAAGTCGCCAACCTCAAGCTTCGCAAAGAACCCATTAATCGGCAGCAGCAAGCTACAAGCCCACTCCCACTCAGAGAACAATGTACAACAAGTCAAGAAAGTAAAGCCTATAAGGCCCGTCAAACCGTCTAGCAGCGCAAAGCCAAAGATTGTCACATCAACATACAATTCATCTGCAACAAAGCCGGGCCCGTCCGCAGCAGCTCTTAGAGCATCAAAGCTTTCAGCGGCAGTTACGCAACGAGCTATGAATCCACAAGTTTCAAGACCAGCTGTCTCCCAATTGCTGCAAAAGGCTAAAAAGTCAGCTCACCATTTAAGCGTTGCCAAGCCTGACATTAAAAAGACACATTCAGCACCTAATACCAGAACTAACTCCCCCAAATTACCGTCTCAATCAAATTATCGCGGCGAAACTTCTAGTGCGACAACCAAGTCCAAATCCACCAAAATACCAATTACTCGTTCAATGGACCTGAAAACCAAGAATATCAGCGACGATGATGAGATTGATTCTGACGAAAAAGACACAGAGACCATTATATCAGAGAATGATGATAATAACGACGAAAAAGTTGATCTCAAGGATACGTTAGGCATTAGTGAAGCAGAAGTACAAGGGGCAATGCAAAACAGAATAATTTCTGAAATCAAAGGTATAGACAAGGACGCAGCAAAGCAGATTTTCAATGAAATTGTCGACCAGGGTGACGAGGTTCATTGGGACGATATTGCCGGGCTTGAAGTTGCCAAAGCCTCCTTGAAGGAAGCCGTTGTCTACCCATTTTTGAGACCGGACTTATTTTCAGGACTACGTGAACCTGCTCGAGGTATGTTGTTATTCGGTCCTCCAGGGACAGGTAAAACTATGTTAGCTAAAGCGGTTGCCACTGAGTCCAAGTCCACATTTTTCTCTATTAGTGCTTCCTCGTTAACCTCGAAATACTTGGGTGAATCTGAAAAATTAGTGCGGGCATTATTTTTATTAGCTAAAAAGTTGTCACCAAGTATTATATTTGTCGATGAGATTGACTCCTTGTTATCTGCAAGAAGTGACAACGAGAATGAGTCCTCGCGGAGAATCAAAACTGAATTCTTGATCCAGTGGAACGATTTATCGCACGCGGCAGTTGGTCTGAATAGGAAAGCCGGCGACAAAGACGAGCAGCCACGGGTATTGGTGTTAGCGGCTACAAACATGCCTTGGAACATTGATGAAGCTGCCAGAAGACGTTTTGTTAGACGTCAGTACATTCCATTACCGGAATCTGAAACCAGACGCGCCCAATTTGTCAAAATGTTGCAGTATCAGCATGCCGGCTTAACGGAACCTGAACTCGAGCAACTTGTTGCTATGACTGAGGGCTTTTCGGGAAGTGATATTACCGCTTTGACCAAGGATGCCGCCATGAACCCACTCAGGGAACTAGGCGAGCAGTTACTTTCCACACCAAAGGATGAAATCAGAGGACTAGAGTTGAAAGATTTCCAAACCAGTTTACAGTACATTAGACCGAGTGTCAGCAAGGAAGGATTGTCCAAGTTTGTTGACTGGGCATTCAGATATGGCTCGTCTGGTGCATAATTGTGAAGATTGTGCAAGGACTTTTACCTGCAATCGGCCGATTCATTTTTTTTATTTTTTTTTGTTTTCACTCTTACTGTTCTTGGGAAAAGGCCTTTGTACCCTATTTAGATACACCATTTAATTTAACGATTTTGATAATTTTTCTCGGTCTGATGTGTTTTCTTATTTTTTGTTCGCATTTTCAAGTTTGTCTTGTTTTTTAGACACTTAACTTGTTTAGCTTTTTTTTTAATCGCTTAGAGTGTTGGATATAAACATTTGAATGATAAATTCTGGGATTACCAGTGACACGACGAATTACAAAGGCTAAGAAAAAAGACTAGGCAATGTTTAGACGGCTAAAGTACGTCTCGGTTTTCAGAGTTTCTAAAATGGCCGTATAGTCAATTTCGAGAAAGTAAGGAATTACAAAGCCATAGCTTATCAGGCATACTCACGCCCTCCGCACGAGCCCGCAAAAAGGTTTTAGACCTCATTTTCGCCGCATGGGCCTTTCCGGAGCCATCCGGACAGTACGTTGCCAACGGCGCTTCTTGTCAGCGGAAGGTGGGCGAAAAACGTAAAAACTCAGAATACACCGCCATCACACCGCCATCATACCACTTGCCAAGACACCCTAAGAAGTCCCTGCGCTATCATTGATTTTCAATTGCTACTGGACTGGATAGAGAAACAATAGCTAGAAAGAGCTCGAAATTAGGGGTAGCTGATTGCTAAACCGATAATAAAGGCTATATCCTGAATCCTGAAATTTGAAGTTTATAAAGTATACGTCAGGAGTACGTGAACAGGAGGTTCTAGGATCACTTACAGCTGCAAAAGAAAAAACCATTTACAATAGCTTGAAATTGCAGTTATTCACATAGAGAAAATAATTCCTATTTTAGGATCATCTATAAAAAAATAACCATGGTCAAGGATACAACTTATTACGATCTCCTCGGGATCGCCCCAGAGGCCACCGATGCGGAAATCAAAAAGGCATACCGTAAAAAAGCCATGCAAACCCACCCGGACAAACACCCCGACGACCCCGATGCTGCTCAAAAGTTCCAAGAAGTTGGTGAGGCGTACCAGGTGCTTAAGGACCCGGAGCTCAAGAAGCGCTACGACGAGTTCGGTAAGGACCAGGCGGTGCCAGATGCCGGCTTTGAGGATCCTGGCGAGTTCTTCACGGAGATTTTTGGCGGTGAGGCCTTCAATGACTGGATTGGTGAGTTGACGTTGATCAAGGACCTTTCCAGCACCGTTGACGTTCTCGATGACGAAGAGAAGCCAGAGGACACCTCAGGCACGACTGCCGCCACCGCTGCGGCTGGCGGAGAAGGTAGTGTCGCAACCGGTACCACTAGCACCACTGGTGGTGTTAGCAGCAGTGCCACCAAAGTTGGCGACGAGAGCTCGGTGGCGGTACATAACTCAGAGTTTTCAAAGGCTCAGCAGGATGCCAAGGCGCAGTCTGAAAAGCTCAAGAAGAAGAAGCTCAGTAAGGAGAAAAGGGAAGAGTTGATGAAGCTCGAGCAGGAAAGAAAGGCGAAGCGCGTTAAAAGAGTTAACGAAGTCTCCGAAAAGTTGATCAATAGAATCCAGTTGTTTGTGGAGAGCAGCAAGAGCGAAGACGGATTTAAGAACTTCAAGTACAAGCTCGACAGGGAAATTGAGGAGTTGAAGTTGGAGTCGTTTGGTATTGAACTCTTGCACCTCATTGGCAAAATGTACGTTTCCAAAGCTTCAGCATTCATCAAGTCCCAAAAGACTTTTGGTTTCTCCAAGATTTTCACCTCCGTTAAGGAGAAGGGTTCAACCGCAAAGTCCGCCTGGAACATCATCTCCAGCGCTTTGGATGCTCAGATGGCCATGGAAGAAATGCAAAAGGCCGAGGAACAGAATGGTGAGCCCTTGGACAGAACCAAGCAGGTTGAGATGGAAAGAACTCTCACTGGCAAGATTCTTGCTACTGCATGGGTGAGCTCCAAGTTTGAGATTCAGGGAGTGTTGAGGGACGTCGTTGACAAGGTCTTGAACGACAAGACTGTGGGCTCCAAGGAAAGATTGAAGAGAGCCGAGGCTTTGATTTTTATCGGTGGCGAGTTCAGAAAAGCTGAGAGAACCGAGGAAGAAGCAGAGGACGTGAGAGTGTTTGAGGAATTGGTGTTCGAATCTGCTTCGAAGAAGAACCATTTGAACAAGAAGAAACAAAAGGAGAGAGAAAGATTATTTAAAAAGGAAGAGTCCAAGAAGGCTGCTTCTGGAAACTTGTTTGAAAGTTAAGTATGGAAACCTGTTTAGGAGTTAGTTTCCTTACCATTTTTGTTAGTGTATCTTTTGTTACACCTGGCTTATCCCATGTTTTTGCAGCATTATTTTCTTCTTTTTGTGCTTGCTAACGCTCACTTTATAAAATGCCATACAAATAGTCTTCTTGTTTGATATTATGCTGTCATATTCTATACTTTTTTTTATACTGTGGCACTGTTATCTACTTTTTGTGATTTAGTTTACTCATATTTCACCTTTCACCCTTCATATTATAACTAGAGTTTTTTATATCTTTAACTTTTGCGACTTCTATTTTGATTATCATTTACTGCCATTCTTTTTGAGTAATTGTCATGTTCTATTTTGTTTATAACTTTTTAATCTTCGCTTTAATGATTTAATTGTTTACACTCGTGTTGATTTTCTTCTAGAGGGAACATTACAAATAAAGCCCTTGTAATCACAACTTAACTTGTAAGATTAGTGACACTAACATAATAAACTTATTTTTAGCTACTATGAAAGAAAAAGTATTGTGTGATAAAGATATTTTTTATTTTGTTTTATTTTATTTGCATAATGACCAATTACGTTGAGAGCATAAAGACGTACATTAAAGCACCCACGAAAAGAGCAAAAGTGGACGACGCAGAAGTGACAAAACCAGCAAGAACCGCAAAAGCTCTCACTCCCCTCATAAAGTCTTCTCTTATTTTTTTCTGCTCATCGCTTAGTAACGAAATAGGGAAGGCCCTAAATCTGTATGGAATAATGCCATCCAACCAGCCCAATAAGTAGTCGGCGCCGCCATCTATCGACTTTATTGCCGGCTTTATGGAAGTAGGCACTCTTTCTTGAAGCGCAAAAATCAATTTTCCAAGCGTAGGAGATGTTATTGCAAGACCATTGATTCCGCGGTAAGTTGTTAAGTGGTTAAGAGTTCTGGCTCGAATGCGAGACTGAGAATAGTCGTTAAGCTTGTCGCTGTGTTTTGCTATAATCTCTGGAGTATCGAATACTCTTCGGGGAAGGATTGTGGTTTTTTCTGAAGACATTTGACTGTTATTTAGGTTAGGCAAAGTTTCGGATATAGTTTCAAGTGCCAAAACTTGTAGGTGATAAACTCACAAATCTGTGCCTAAACTGTTAACAGTGAATGGATCTTCTGATTCATGCTCAGGAGTTGCATCGACGATGCTCACTGGAGTATCTTCGTGGTCTGGGATTGCCAACATATCGAGGATAGCACTGTCTATGAGGGTTGTTGGATCAACTAAGCTGTCTTAGGCAGGAATTGTGGTGAGTTAGTAGATGTAATTATCACAGGATAATCAATAATCATGACTACATGTTAAATATGCTATGCTGAGGGAGCATGCGCAATGCGGCTGTCTTTGTGGCTGTTCAGCCGCTCTCCGGGAAAGCGCTAGCACGCTGATTGCTTTATTACAAGCTTTACGTGATGATAATTAGAAATGCTGCTGCTGTTGTAATATCAGACATGATGGATACAGCTGGATATATATTGTTGTAGCTAAGGGTATAGCTATAGCTATAGCTAACTGAATTTCTTGATATATTCGATACCCGCATGTACCATATTGAAAACATCCGGGTATCGTTATATGGTATCACCTTATCTAAGCACTGACAGAGCACGGCCAGCGGGAAAAAGCAACAGCTGACCTAAATCATCGGCGAATCCGCATACTTACAAGGGGGATATGTGCAACTGAACATATCCTTCGACGGCTGGTACATCTATTCTTACTCTTGCAAACACTCTCTACGAGATACTCATCTCTGTTCCTGCACACGAATATATTTATAGGCTTTTTGTCAACCTTCTGCAACGCACGTTACTGCTTTTCCTAGCTTTACAACAACGCACAGCATTGTCTCCATCTCAAAATAGACTCATCTCATGCCTTATCTCTAGCAAACCAGCTACAACCATAGACATTTAACATCCCACCACGATGAGCACCTCGAAGATTGTCATTTCTCAGGGCATTATGCCTGTCGCAAAACCAAGTTTTCAAGCCCCAAGGCTTAATAAGGAAGTCTCTGCAACTATTACCGATGCTGATAATTCCATGTCGCGTCACGATACCCACGATAATGATAATTTAATCAGAGATACCTCCCACAATAATAACGATAGTACTATCAGCTTCGAGTTTGAAGGGTGGCAGACCAATGGTGTGGAACTTGATGATGAACTCGCCATGTCTGAGGTCTCTACTTTTGACGGCATTGATAATAACGATGATAATGATGATAGTGATGATATCGATAAGTCTAACATCGCGACATTGCAAAATGGCCCCCATAGCGGTGATCAAGAAGGTGAGGCCGAGTTTGAAGACAGTAGCTTTTCTGACGAGGATGGAAACACGGTACACCATGTCATAGCTGAAGAGATCATAACTCGTCATTATCAGGAGGTCACCGTATCGTCTTATAATGACGACTTCCAATATTTAAAAGACCACATTGATGAAATCAATGTGTTGAAAGAATCAATAAAACAGTTTTTTCCAACATGCTACCAGTTTCAACCATCGCTTTCTGTCGATGACGCTAGTGCCACCAATAGTGAGAAAGATTACTCTGATGCGAATTATGAATCAGAATCTTCCTGTACATCGTTTGCTGACTCCCATAACGTATCGCGCGTTCCTTCTTGTACCAAATTTGCTCTCAAGCCGGCCAACAGAATCCACAATAAACTAGCTGCTCATAAGAAAGTGCGGTTTGGCTCGCAAGATAGCGTGATTGGCTTTAGCGAACTCGACGAGACCGAGGTGCCTAACCAGAAGACTTTACATGAACTATGCATGGAGAGAAGGATGCTAAAGAAGACAAAGGAAGATAACAGTTATAGTTTGTTCGACAGCGACCCAGAGTTCCAGGAACTCGAGCAGTTGACAAAGAAGCTCACACGGCTCAATGAGTCTTTGTCAAAATTGAATATTTAATTATAACTATGAGCCAGCTACTGGCTCAAATTTTAACACACGTCTGAAACGAAGTTACCAATTCAACCGCTTTGTTTAACGGAACACAAAGTCTACGCTTATGAGGCGATTGGGTATCAAAAGATATCACGATCCACAACCAGGTGGATTTTTATCAAATGCAAGCACAAAATAATGATTAGCAAACTCATTGATTCGACATCAAGAGTTAAAAAGTCAGAACAACACATAATGATAACAATGATAACAAAAAATTACGATTCTCAATTAAACAAACATATGATGAATACGCCGAGTATCAAACTGTTTTGAAAATACTGCTTTACGATATCAATGTGAACATGATGTATACTAGAGCAATGTACTATATATGAACGACAATTTCACGATAATTACACCTGATTGGAAGGAGTCTCTTTTTTTTTTTATCTCTAGTAGATGACTGCAATAATGCTGAGCTTAATCATAACGTGCTTCTTTTCCGTTCTTTTGAAACCTCTAAACCTTTCGGGACTTGAAGAATTGGAAGTAGCAGCAGAGAGTTATCCAGCACACATATGCATTCATTGCTATTAAAGTACAACGTAACATTGGCCGAACCTTACACTTTAGGAAACTTTTGAAGCAAAATAGTCGCATCCCAGGCAATATCAGCATTAACAGAGAAAGAAAGATAAGAAATTGATTAAATATAATACAAAGAAAACATATAATACAAAGAAAACATATAATACATTGCATGACAGTTAGTTTACTTAAAATGCAACCGCTCTACCGCCATTCTTCTCGAATCAAACGTTCTATAATTGAAACCTATCAGATAATACTTCCCTTATCAAGATTGTCCCTTAGATCCTTCGTATACCGGTCATAATGACGTGACAACTTTTCATTAAACTCCTTATTTTTTCTGTTAATGTATGATGTCGTCCCCTTGCCATTTTTTTCCCTATTCTTATTTGTCTTAGTGATCTTTCTGGACTCAGCGTTCCTAAGTGATCCCACAAGCAAATCCACATTGTCTTTCGAGGGTCTATGATCAAATTTGTAGCTTTCTCTGTTGCTATCAGATATGCTTCCCTTGGAAGCATCTCCTATATCATTTTCGCCAGCCTTCTTCTTCTGCTTCGCGATCTCCTCTACTCGCTTGAGATATGTTCTCTCAGCCAAGGCGTCGTAGTCTCGCACTTCGGCATTTGCCTTGTTTCCTTTCTTCTTTTCCAACTTTGCCTCCCACGCCTCATTGTCCTCCACCGAATAATTCCACAACCTTTTCCGCTCCACATCATCGAGGGCTTTGCTATTCTTATTATCTAGCTTGAGCAAATCGAGCTCTGCCTCCTCCTGTCGCCTGGTGAGCTTTTTGAGGGCGTGTGGGTTTGTCTTGTTTCGCTGGTGTTCCTTGTACAAGTCCTTACGGTTTTCGACGTCTACCTGTCTCCGCTGAGACCGTAGTTCTTTGAACTTGCATATTCGGTCTTCCGTTGAGGACATCTTTGACTAATGAGTTTATCTGGTTTAAAATAAAGTAATATCAGGATTCCAACTTACATTAACTTATTCTGCTATTTGCTAATAGGCTCTTATCTTTTCTTCTTCCTCATTACAAAATGTTTACTTTAATGGTTGTGAGCACCAGTATTACTTAATCCTGATTACGTATTTTACTGCGGGTAACCACTAAACTCTAAATTTTTTTGATTTTTTTTTCTTCGTAACGAAATTCTTTGGCAACACTGATTTCCATGGCCGTTTCTCTTCTTTCCTGGTTTCTCCTTTTCCACTCGCTACAACACAGCTGGAACACAGAATTGCCCATTTACATCCCTTGAGTTGCCCGCTATAGCCCCACAAGGATAGAAAAGAAACAAAAGCAATTGGAGTTTGAATAGAAGACAAAATGGTTTCCGCATCAAAGGCTAAGAGAGAGGCTAAGAGAGCCGCCGCCGGCAAAAAGCCTAAGAAGGAAAAGGTTGTCAAAGACGAGGCCGATGCCGCTGCTGAAGAGATCGAAAAGTTAAAGTTGCAGACTGATGAGGAAGGTATCTCTGACCGTGTTGTCACCGGTGTCTTGGACTCCTTGGAGACTTCGCGTGATGTCAAGTTATCCTCTGTCTCCCTTTTGTTCCACGGTAAGGTGTTGGTGCAAGACTCATCCTTGGAATTGAATTACGGCAGAAGATATGGCCTTTTAGGTGCCAACGGTTGCGGTAAATCCACCTTGTTGAGATCAATTGCTGCCAGAGAGTTCCCAATCCCTGCCCACTTTGATATTTACTTGTTGAACGAGCCAGCTGCCCCAACTGAGTTCTCTGCCTTGACCTACGTTGTCAGAGAGGCCGAAGCTGAATTGAAGAGATTGGAAGACATGGTTGAGCAGATTATCGTTGAAGATGGTCCAGAGAACCCAATCTTGGAAGGTTTGTACGAAAGAATCGACTCCTTGGACCCATCCACTTTTGAGTCCAGAGCCTCTGTGATCTTGACTGGTTTAGGTTTCGACAAATACACCATCTTGAAGAAGACCAGCGACATGTCTGGTGGTTGGAGAATGCGTGTTGCCTTAGCTAAGGCTTTGTTTGTCAAGCCAACTATGTTGTTGTTGGATGACCCTACTGCGCACTTGGATTTGGAAGCTTGTGTCTGGTTGGAAGAATATTTGAAGAGATTTGACCGTATTTTGGTGCTTGTCTCGCACTCCCAGGATTTCTTGAACGGTGTCTGTACCAGCATGATTGACATGAGATTGAAGAAGATCCAACAGTATGGTGGTAACTATGACGCCTACGTCAAGACCAGAGTCGAATTGGAAACTAACCAGATGAAGCAGTACAACAAGCAGCAGGAAGAAATTGCTCATATTAAGAAGTTTATTGCCTCTGCCGGTACCTATGCCAACTTGGTCAGACAGGCTAAGTCCAGACAAAAGATTTTGGACAAGATGGAGGCCGACGGTTTGATTGAAAAAGTTGTTCCAGACAAGGTGTTCTCGTTCAGATTCCCAGACGTTGAGAAGTTGCCACCTCCGGTGTTGTCCTTTGATGATATTTCCTTCTCCTACGATGGCACTTCAGAAAACCGTCTTTACGAGCACTTGACCTTTGGTGTTGACATGGACTCGCGTATTGCCCTTGTTGGTCCCAACGGTGTGGGTAAGTCCACCTTGTTGAAGATTATGACTGGCGACCTCCAGCCTCAAGGCGGCAGAGTTTCCAAACACACCCATGTCAAGCTTGGTGTTTACTCCCAGCACTCTCAGGACCAGTTGGACCTCACCAAGACCCCATTGGAGTTTGTGCGCGACAAGTTCTCTAATATTTCCCAGGACTTTCAGTACTGGAGACAGCAGCTCGGCAGATATGGTCTTACGGGTGAGCAGCAGACCGCGCAAATGGCCACCTTGTCCGAAGGTCAAAGATCGCGTGTCGTATTCGCTTTGCTTGCCCTTGAAGCACCAAACGTTATTCTTTTGGACGAGCCTACCAACGGTCTCGACATCCCAACCATTGACTCCTTGGCTGAAGCCATCAACGCCTTCTCCGGCGGTGTGGTGGTCGTGTCCCACGATTTCAGATTGTTGGACAAGGTCGCCAAGGATATTTTTGTCGTTGAGAACAAGACCGCCACTAGATGGGACGGTTCCATCTTGCAGTACAAGCAGAAATTGGCCAAGAATGTTGTGTTATAAGGAAATACAAGGGAAAACAAGGAAACAAAAAAGTAACATTCTTTCTCTTCCTTTCTCATTTTTTGCCTACTTATACACCATTTTATACTCATTTTGTTGTCATTTATTCACGGATATGATATTTTTTGCAGTAATAATTTAATTTTTGTTCATGTGCTCGGGTGGTTCTCATTTTTTTTTATTCATTCTCGTCTTTTTCTAATATATATATGCATGTATCATGCCGTTTAGTGCTATATATGTATATGTCAACTCAGTTTTTTCACTTATAAGCTTATGACTCTGTAAGGGTTTGATAAGGATGCTTTCTTTTACCAGTAGATGATTACACGGTTGTAAGTGAAATGTTAAGCCCAAAAGCTTGCAAAACTACAATCAGACAGAACCTTACCGGATAAAGATCTTCATTTTCAGCTTGCTGGAGCCACGTTGAAAGATGCTACTGACTAAGAAACAAACGAAGTAACTAATGATCTCCTTGGGACATGACAATAGGATAATTTCCAGTACAATTCTATTGTCTCTACAACCATCAGGCTCCTGAAGAGCAGGCACTAATAAGAAGATAATGCAAAGAAACAAAATAATTTCAAAAAGAAATAGAAGGAGCGTCAAGCTGTGAAATTTGCTTGTTTGCAAAGCATGGTTACTCCTGGACCCGCCAATATGACTGTTCAAAGACTTGTTAACGGCATCGATGCACTTTGCAGAATCTCAAACTGCGTCAGCTTTGTCTTTCTGACCGCAATTTTAGAACTTTTTTCGCTTGCGCAGGGGGAGAATGGCCTTTGGAGAAGCTTCTTTTGGCTCGTGGTGGTTCTATGAGATACATTATTGGCTCTATTTATAGCTTGTTCAAAGGGTGAGTCTCGTGGGATAGATTGTGTTGGCCAGTGTTTTTATTAATGGTTCGTAGCATACTGTATATGAAGCCCCTTTGTAGATACGACAACCCTGTCAAAAAGACTGACACCACGACGCTTTTCTAGGACATCGCAGACGCCAGCACTCTAATCATCAAATTCGCACTAAAAGACGCACGAACATTAGCAGCAAGCATTAAAAGACCAGTAATTAATCCTTACGAGCAGGCTTTTGGGAAACTTAGAACTTCTGGAGGCCCCTCATCTCAAACAGGGCAGGCAGCTAGACAGACGGAAGGGTGTGTGGAAATGGAGTTTTGGTTGGCTGTGTGTTTCAGCTGGCTGCTTTGGGGATGAGAGGAACCAGTGGGCGTGCACAGACCCACAAGAAATAGTTCGGATATCTGGATATATATCTACACCATGGTTTCTTCAAAATGACATTACCGAATAGCTTTTTTCCACGGCAGCCAAATATTTGTCGCACTATTTGTGGAAGTGCCTCCATCTTTCAACTTCTCGTGTGCTAGATTCTCCATCCTTCTTCTCACGGTTTTTCGTCCCATATCAACACCTACCACCATTGCAGCCCTTTCCTTAAGCTTTCATGTCCTCGCCGCTACGGACTCTCAAGAAGAAGCTCGTCATTGTCGGGGACGGATACTGCGGTAAGACTTCGCTCCTCATGGCCTTCAAGGACGGCAAGTTCCCGCAGGTCTACGTCCCCACCGTCTTCGACGACCACACCACGAGCATCCGCATCGACGAACAGCCGGTCCAGCTCCACTTGTGGGACACTGCCGGTCAGGAAGACTATGAGCGCCTTCGGCCACTCGCGTACCCTGACAGTAATGTCATCCTCATCTGCTTTGCCGTCGACTCGCACGCGTCGCTAGGCAACGTCCGTGACCTCTGGCTCCCGGAGGTGCTCCATTACTGCCACAGCGTGCCGGTGTTCCTCGTGTGCTGCAAGCGAGACCTCAGGACCGACTTGGCGACGCGGAAGGCGCTCGCTAGGAAAGGCCACCAGCCGGTGACGGAGGAGGAGGGTCAGGCGATGGCGGAGCGCTTGGGAGCGTACAAGTATGTGGAGTGCTCGGCCAAGACAGGCGAGCGTGTGCTGGAGTTATTCACCGAGGCCGTGAGGGCCACCATCTCCAAAAAGGACTTGGCCACAAAGAAGAAGAAGAAGAAGAAGAAGAAGAGCCGGTGTGTGGTGTTGTAGAGCGTTTTGTCATTCTTTACTTCTGGATTTGCTGTTTGTTAGCTGTTTGTTATATTTTGTTCTTTAGAATTAATGCTAGTTGTTTTGCTACCTTCTTGTTCACGTTTTGACTAGAACCAATTATACGTTAAGTCCCGCTAAGCAGCGGATTCGGTAGCCGTAGGCTTGAAGATTGTCGGTGATTAGACTTGAAATAGTCTTTTTTTGTTTGTAACATCAAAGTGACTAAATTATGTTTGTGAGACTAGATGTATTAACCACTCTTTGTAGCAAATGCTGAATTTTAATCCTCCCTCCCTTTATAAAGAGGCTCCCAGCAGTAAGGAAAATTCAAACCCAAAAATTTTTGTCTTACCATTGTAGGGTAGATGCCTCCTCCCAAGAGTGGCATTTCTTTGAGTAATGCAAAAAGAATTAGACATATAAGAGCTGTATAGAAGCTGTGATTTTACCCTTAATTATGATCCCAGTATCATCAAATGATTGCTGGCTCATAATAATTATTTTTGGAATTTTTAAACATCAAAACTCACACAATTATAATAACGTTAAGATATAGGCTCTTATGAGCCTTTTGACAATCGATAAAATTAAAGCGAAACCTACGTTTCTCCTATCCTAGTATTGGATGTTGGGCTGTTAAAATTGTTTTCCTACTTCCTAGTTAGATTTTGATTGCAAGTTTTTGTATTTTTATTTTTTTTGTTAGTACACACTGTAAGAAAAATTTATATACATTCGAAAAAAAAATGGGTCCTTTACCATCTAAACGGTAGTTAAACCACCTAATTGAGGCAGTGAAGAGCCTTCTTGTCAATGTCAAAAAAAGCATTGTTTTTAATGCTCTCATTTACAACTCATCGTGCTCCACGCGCTTGTCGCCATTTTCAGCCTTCTCTAAATCACTTTCAAAACAGGCGATAGGGGCAGTGATGTCGATAAAGTACTGGCACACCTCCGGCTCCGTGACCTTCAAGATCTCGACCTTGGCACCGCACTGGACGGTCACCTTGGCCTCCCTGATTGGACCTGACCAGCACTTGGCACCGTTCTTGAAAAAGAGCTCAAGCTTTTTGGCAGCTGGTGTAGAGAGCTCGGTGGTTTCGCCGCTGTATCTGCCGATAAGCACGTTCTGGCCGTTGCCGATCTGTCTGATGTCACCAAGAAAGTTGATATCATACTCGTACTCGCCGATACTGGCCTTAAATGTCTCGTCCTCGAACGCCTTGAGAATCTTGTCTGGGCCGTAGCGGGAGGTGTTGAGCTCGTCGACGAGCTCGGCCACGTGCTTATTGAGGAAGGAGATTTCTTCCTGTTTGGCGGTGATATCATCAGCAATGGCTTTGAGTTCTTGGCCAGAAGAAGAGGAGGCGTCACCAGAACCGCCAGACAAGTCGTTGATGGCGTCGAGCTTGTTGAGAACAATGTCGTAGGCGACGGACTCGAACACTGGATCAACCTTTTCCGGGACATTGTCGTTGACGCCGAGGAAGTCTTCCACAGCTCTGGCGTACTTTTCGTGCAAGGACTGGAAGAGGGACTTGCCGTCATTTTGCTCGGTTTCTTCTTTTTCGCCTTGAATTTGTTTCTCCTCACGCAACTTGGCGAGCTCCTCCTCGGTGGTGTCTTCGTTGATGTTGAGTTCTTTTAGCGGAGCGGGCAGTCTGCCTAAGTCACGCTCCAATTTTTCAAAGTCATTCATGATCGTTTTGGCAGCCTGGTCGTAGTCCTTGACATAGTCAATCTTGCTGAGGACTTCGTCTTGGACTCTCTTTTTAAGCTCGTTGTAGCCCTCGATCTTGCGCAAGGCGGTCTTGACAACGTCGTTGTTGAAGTTTGGGTTGTAATTTTTTTCAATCTCCTCGACCAAGGATTCCAAGCGTTTGGTCTGGTCGTCCTGGAGTAAGAGCACCTTGAGCAAGGCGGCATGCAAGGAGGACTTTCTGGTCCAGAAGAAGTTTTTCCAGTTCTCCAAATGCGGGGTGTTGTGCTCGAGGAAGAGATTGAGGGTGTACAACTTCAAGTCCCTGAGGTAGGCGCGGTACTGCTTGTCGTAGGCGTTATAGAGGTCAGAGGCCTCCTTGTACTTGTCTTCCTGCTCGTAGGCCCTGTACTTCTCGATGGCCTCCTTGACGGCGACGTCGTTGATGGACTGGTCAAAGTCGGATGACAAGGTTCCCAAGAGGCCTTGCAAGTACGCAATCTTCCCATTGTTCTCGTCAACGCCCAGCCTGATAAGCTTGATGGCGTCGGTGTAGTGGTGAAGCTGCTGCTCAAGGAGCGTCGCATTGTGGGCAGGGGAGGCGAGGTCCTGCAAGAACAATACGGCGTCCCTGTTGTGCTTCAAGTTGAGTCCATCCAACTTGGTCTTGAGCCCATAGACCTGGCTGTTGAGTTCGGAGACCTGTTGAGACTCGCGCTGGATGGTGGCGTTGAGGTCGGCGTCGTACTTTCTGGCCTTTTCGAGCAACTTGGACTTGATTTTCAAGCCCAGGGATAAGCGGGCGCGGTGCTCCCTGGTGCGGGCCTGGAGCTGGCGGTTGAGCTCGGCGCAGCGGTTGGGGCAGTGGACGCCGGTGTTCCATTCATCGGAGCCATCACAGCAGACCTCGTAGTCGCAGACGCCGTCGTTGACCTTGAACGAGGGGATGTAGCTGGACTGGAAACCGGCGTTCTCGCAGAAGAAGCGGCCGCGGGCGCAAGCGGCGGTGCCGGGCTCATCGGAGCCGTCAGGACAATCACAGTAGTCGTCATTTATCTTGGCCAGATCAAGCTTGATGTCTGGATGACCGAGACAGGCCCACTGGCCGTTCGCGTCAGGGACGTACAAGTGCTGCTTGCTGGGGGCAACGCCGCGGACATTGGCGCCAGCGGCATGGGCGACGAGGGAAAGGGCGACTGCGAGGAGGGCCAATTTCATTGCGGGGAGCAGCAGGGGAGGAGAAAGGATGAGCAGCGGACAATAGCGGATGGGCAAAGTGTTGATACTGAAAGATATGAAATACGTGAAAGCGAAAGACCACGATGGCTGGAGGAGAGCCAGGGTGTTGACATGAGCCAGGGCACAAACCGGGGTGTTCCGGGGGTTTATGCGGACGGGTAATAAGAGCTTTCTCAAGCCCTTGATTTTGCTGCATCACACCATACGTGCATATTCCCACATATAACACACATATGCATACAAAAGAATCCGTCCCTACTTTAAGGAGGTCCGATCGCACTTTTAAAGAAGTATCAGAGTCATTTGTATTTGCTTGTTTCTCTACGTCTCACCACTAACCATATTTATCTACAAATATGGGTTCAAACCTCATATTTATTTTATTCTTATATAGCTCAATATAATCAAAGCACTTATCTTAATCTATACCCTGAACACGCTACTGCTACTACGACTATGGGCATGCGGCACAGGCAATGCGCTGCATCGGCGCTTATTCTCCTTGTTCTCCCTGTTTCTCTTCCCTTACTTTTCTTCCCTTGTTCTTGCTGGTACACTATATAAGCGCCGCGTTCCCTTCTGTTCTTTTTCTTCTTTGTTTCTTTCTTTCTTCCTATGCGAATAGGGCACTCTCCCTTTTAAAGAACCACACACCGGCTTCCTCTCTTCCTGGCACACCTTTTGCCTGCGCCTGCGCCCGCGCTCGCGCCCACAGCCAACCGCGCTGCGATTTCAAACGCCTCTCCTACGCCCGCTCCGCTACGCGCCAGACACTCTACCATCGCCGCCACGCCCAACGTCTCGCCCATGCGCGTGGCCTCTGCTGCCGCTACCGGTGCCTGGTCTGTGACCGCCAAGTTGGCGCGCGTGTGCTCGTCGCCCGGAGATTGGTCTTGGTTATCACAAGCACCGCCCGCACGCCCCGCGGACAATGGCGCAATACCTCCGGCTCCCATACCGGCTCCGCGTTCTCGAGGCTGTCGGGAAGATCTACCGCACAGCAGACTAGCACGACGTCCGCGGCCGGAGACGCGCGTACTCTTCCTGCCCAGCAGTGTCCCAGAGCGCGAGCACCATCCGCACGCCGTCCACTACCACGCTACCCTCCTGCTGCTCGAAAGCCGTCGGCACGTAGTACCGCGGAAGCCGCTCAAGCGCACACTGTCAAGAGGCACGCCTTGACGGTGGTCCTGTCGCCAACATCCACAAGCTTGAGCCAGAAGGTGCGGCGCTTTGAAGCAGGCCTTTGAGAAGCGCGGAAGCGGGGGAGCTGTTGCCTGTCGGCAGAAGTGCCTTTTGTCTTTGCAGCATTGCGTGGGACGTTGGTTGGCTTTGGAGTCTCAATAGTCTGGGTCCTGGTTGTAATTATCTTGAGTACGGATACTATCTTGAGATACGACAAGAGAGCTTTCGAGCAATGCGGTAAGGCACACTTTACGGAACCACACACGGCATTCCGGCTCCTTTTATTCTCCCGCACAAGGATGCCCTCGCCCTTTGGTCCTCAAACGGTGCCCCTGGTTCCGCTGTCCTCGAAACACCTCCCAGGGGCTTGGAACACTCCTCCACGGCGGGTCCACGTTGCACGCGCAAAAAGCTCAGCACCACAGGAAAACAATACCCTGGTGCTTAAAGCCGCTGGTTTTCGTAGCTACAAAGATCCAAGAATAAAAAGCAGAAACAGATAAGTCGTACAAAAGCAAAAGATATATAAAAGCAGACAGGGTCAAAAAAGATATGTAGCAAAGATGGCGGAAGAGCAACTTTTAACACTGTTATGGCAACACTCCACTGAACAACCTTTTCAAAAACTGAAGCTTTCCTGTCGTCTCGCTCTTAGGGCCGACACTGCTAGCAGTCTTGTTCTCTGGCGATTGCGACTCTAGCTGCGGCTGTGCTGCCTTTTCGAGCACAAAGCTCGTCCTGCTAATGTCGCGCAAAGCATCGTAGGGGCTCTGCGTTCGCTCTCGCGAGATGATGCTGTCGAGGTCTCCCATGTTGTTGTACTCTTTCTGAGCAACTGGGCTGAGCTTGCCGTGTAGAAGGCCTTTTGAGGCAGTCATTGGAAATGGAATGGAGAATTGGAATTAGAAACTGGTACAATATGAGAAATTAAGGTGATGGTGGACTATTAATGGCTGATAAATCATTAGTAGTAAACATGGCTGTTTTCATCACAAGCTATTGGGGCACCTGTCAAACTCTCCTACTATATATACTCCCACCACACGGTAGAGCACAATGTAGCAAAAGCGTAGGGGGCCACGAGAAGAGCTTTGTGTCTCCGTAGAGGGTATGCCGCATGTTGGCCTCCGCGATGCGATTACGCCTTCCTTTTCTTAGCGTGATACCCACGACACTGCTACTGCACCACCATTAGAAGGAAGCACACAAGCAAGAGATGACCCGGCTAGCCCACTCTCTTCCATGGAAACACAGAGCGCCAATGTGAAGACGTGGCTTTTATAGGAACCTGGTAAGCGTGCAGGTAAGCATGCTTCCAATGACAGGTCATTCACACTTTCCCGAACACATTCCCAGCGCCTAGCGTCTCTGTTTCACCCTCGTTGCAACTTCTTTACGGTCTGGGGCGGGCTTTTAGACCATCGCCTCCTTACAGCAGTTTGTTGCTCTTTGAAAATGACAGAGACACCATACCGATGATATGTCAACACGTCCCGCTGCGATATAACATCCTATATACCACCTAGGTATCCAGCTGCTTTATGGATATTGCCTATCTCAATGTGGCAAAAAAGTGAGGCCGACACTTCATTGATCATACCTAATGTGCTCTTCTGTCACAATCCAACGTGTCGCTTGCCACTTGTCAGTTAAAGAGAGATGCCAACAGCGTCTGGCGTGCTATCAGCTTTATTACTTAAGATACCGCCATGGCTGCATCTCAGCTGACAATGTCAAACTAATAAACCTTTGACATCTCATGCTAACTTAATCTAGCAAAACAAAAAACAAAAAACAAAAAAATAGCCATTGGCCCAATCAATCACCAAAATGAAAGCACTCTGTGTCGTGTTGTTCCTTCTTTTAACGCCCTTGGCTACCTCCTTGACAATACCGCTTCCGAACCAGGACGTCCAATTGCCAAGCAAGAACAACTTCAATCAGGAGCTGGCGGCTAACAGCCCACACGTGGGGATAACTGTGGCCTTGCAAGCGCAGACTAGCTCAGGGAGTGAACCGGCTACAACAGTATCCTTAATTAGTGGGTCATCTTCTTTGGCTGATAGCGCACCTTCAGTCGGCAGTCCAGATTCTTTGATTAACACCTTTTACTCTTCTGGAAGGCCTGGTTTATTAGATACCACATCGTCTTCATTCTCTGCTATTGGCTCTTTATTGGCAGCGAGCTCGCCTGGATCTGTGCTCTCTTCAGCCACGACTTCTACCAGCACAGAGTCCTTGAGCTCTGCTTCGGCTTTACCAAGCAGCTCAACGCCTAGCGCTTTAGCCAGCACGAGCACATCCACCCTTACAAGTTCCCCTTTAACTAATTCCTCTCTTGCTAGTAGCGGCGCCACTCAAGCAGATTTCTGGGTGCCATCAATTTTCACGTTTACATTCACCTCATGGGTTCCATCGTCGTCTGCGGCCACTAGCGAGCCCTTCAAGGCTTCAGGCTTCCCTTTAGAAAGTAGTTCAAGCGCTATCTCTTCAATTAGCATGGCTGCTTCCATTTTGGTTAGCACTACACTTGGATCTTCCTTAAGCTCAGATACAATATCAACTTTGGAAGACACTTTTAGTCAAGCTGGCTCTTGCGCATCTTCAGCAGCACCATCATCATCATCACCATCATCATCACCATCATCATCACCATCATCATCACCATCATCATACGCTGCTTGGAGTTCAACTATATCGCTATCTGCTTCAAACTCCATAATATCAAGTATTACAATACCGAGTAATACAATTTCAAGCACTTCTTCGATAGGCCCTCTTTCGTCGAGCTTTATCATCAGCCAAACCCTCCGCTCCAACTACTCTGGCCCCTTATTCTCCGCCATCGCCACGGACTCTGTGGCTTCCTCCCTCTTCCCGCACGCCAGCATCGCCCTCGATTTCCCCTCAGCTATTCAGTCTTCGATTTCCAATGCGAACAGTGCCACGTTCCAGACCAACAAGTTCTACACCAACTTGCTCCTCGACGGCCAGAACAACACCATCTGGTGCTATCCGTACAACTTGTTCTTTATCAACAGCGCCCAGCGGACACAAAAGTTGGGCATGGGCATTACCACCACCAACATCTCCGAGCGTGTGGTCATCTATGACCAAGGTGCAAGTATCCCGACCACAATAAGCAACCCGACTATGGTGGCATCGTTGGTCTTGTCGGCTCAAGAGCTCACACAGGTGTCGTTGCTGGTCAACGACACTGAACAAATGTCCGTGACTGTCTTGGTGTCAAAATCCGAAAGCTCTTCTGATTATATTGAGATGCCTACGGTGCAGGGAATGGGAATGGTGACGGCGATATATCATGGCAGCTTGACAGTTACGATAGGTACCGCGACAACTTTTCAAAGCATAAGTAAAGTGGGCTTGACTACAGACAATGACAAGGCCATCAAGTTTGTGGCAACTTTGCAGAGCGGCATCCAGTGGGCCATCTATGCCATTTTTCCCTGTGGTGGAACCAGCGATTTCAACCTCCTATTGGACGGCGACAAGACCAGCATTATCGCCTCTAAGAGCGTCGATGGGCTCATTTTGCAGTGTGCAGTGATTAATAACTATGGTGACGCCACCAGCGACGAAGTAGCCAAAGTTTACGATTCTGCCGCGGGAGTATATGCTACTAGTGTAGAGCTAGATGGCACTGTCACTGGCGGCACCCAGTACGAGTACTCGTTCAACTACAAGACAACTGTCACTTCTGGAGCTGAAAGCAACTTGTTGGTATACTTGTTGCCGCACCATTTGCTGTCTATCAGCAGCAGCACCGCCTCCGCCAAAACAAAACTCAGTCTTTATTCATCGACTAAGGGGGTCATGACGGGCTACCAGACCAATACTGTCGTCTTTCAGGAGATAATTACCGATAACGTTCAGTTTTTTCCCTTTGCGCCTGAGATTTTTCAGGAAAACGCTAGCATACACACAGAAGTGGCGTTCATTAACGAAGAAGTCGCCAACATTTCCTCCGTCATAGCCAAGGAGATGGCACTTATCAACAATGACATCAAGTTGTTGGTAACTAATCAGGGGACATACACAGCAGGCAAGATTCTCGACAAATACGCCTACATCCTCCTTGTCGCCTTTGACCTAGTGGGCAACCAGACCCAAACTTATGAGATCTTGTCCTCCTTGGTTGATGCTTTCGACGTTTTCAGCACAAACAAGCAATTGTATCCGTTGAGTTACATTGACGGGATCGGCGGCATCGCGATCACCGCGGACTCGAGCGAAGACTATGGAAACGCCTTCTTCAACGACCACCACTTTCACTACGGTTATTTCGTGCATGCCGCCGCAGTGCTTGCCAAAGTTACTACTGAATGGGCCACAAAATTTGGCAGCTGGGATGGGGCTACTGATCAATCGCAATGGCTTCCCACCCATAAAGACTGGGTGAATGCGCTTGTGCGTGATGTAGCGAACCCAAGCAGCGCCCAGGACCCCTACTTTCCCGCGTTCCGCATGTTTGACTGGTTTTCGGGCCATTCGTTTGCCTCCGGGTTGGTCAGCAGCGGTGACGGGCGCAACCAAGAGAGTTCCTCCGAGGACGTGAACTTTGCGTACGGGATGAAGCTATGGGGGCAGGTAACGGGGGACCTGGCGATGCAGGGCCGAGGAGAGCTCATGTTAAGAGTGATGCGCCGCTCTATGAGATGCTACTACTACTTTGGCGGAGAGTTGTCCGGCGAGTCGTCCAATCAGCTTTCTTCTTCGCTAGCTATTGGAACGGTCATCCCTGAAGAATACTTACCACATTACGTACCCGGGATTCTCTACGAGAACAAGCTCACGTACGTGACGTTCTTTGGCACCGAGACGCAGTACATCCATGGCATCCATATGATTCCGATGACGGCCGGCACCCTCGCGACAAAACCGCAGCATTTTGCGGAGCAAGAGTGGGCAGCATTCCAGTTTGACAGCGTCATTGAGAAGAACTCGTTGCAGAGCGACCCATGGGGCAGCGTGTTGAAGTTGAATCAGGCTTTGTTTGACACGGGGGCGGCTTTGGCGCATTTTGAGGCGGACGGATTCCAGATGGACAAGTTGGATAACGGGATGAGCTTGACGTGGAGCACCGTGTTTGCCAAGTTTATGAGCAAATTGGGTGTTTGATTGGGATTTTTTGACACGATTTTGATTAGGCCTTTTGATTTTGATAGTGTTGCTATCTTTTTGTTTTTATTTCAGCTGCACGAACCATGACAGCTGGCCTGCCATTTAGTTTTTTGCAGAGACTTATTTCTTGTCCTTTACTGTTGACCTTTTTGTACCATAGATTGTGTTATAGAGCATAGATGCACGTATTGATAGATTGAATAGATATAAAGAGCACGGGCTGTAGGCGCCGCAATAACCATTCCAAATGCGGAACATTATCTGCAGATTCTCATTACATAGTTTTATTTATCGGATAGAGAGGGCCCCTCCACATATTGATGTGTGCCTCCGCGTGTATACACGGTACACCCCAACGTGGCATATCTCAGCTGCTAGCCAGTTAACAAGCAGCACTAAGCTATTATATAGCAAGCTCATAGTCTTCTTTCTCTTTCTAGGTGTTCACAGACAAGTAATTTATAGATTCTCGGATCCGCGGAGCGTCACGGTGGCACCGTGTGGTTTTCCCAAGGGTTGCAAGAGCTGCTGTGACAACATGTCATGGCGTGGGCTACCAGCCATGGGCTTGGGCAGTTATAGGCCAGCGAGTTCACGTTACGTTAACCCAAAAGCACGCAAGAGTGCCAGCCGACAATTGCGAAAAGACCGTAGCTGGGACGCAACACACTTACACACGCAACAGCCCGTCCATGGAGCGCTATCTTTGTCCTCTTCTGGTGTGAGCAGGAAGTATCTCGTATTGGCTATCTGCTGATGCTGCTTTTTGGAGAAGGGCTGGTACGAGCTGACACCAGCTGGCACCGCGGTGCTTCTGATTGGCGGCTGGAGGCGGCGATTGCCGAAAGAGTCTGTGTGTGGATGTTCCGTACAGCCTCGTTCGCTGCAGAGGAAGAAAGAGGATATTAGGTTAGCGAGGGGGAAAGAAGACAGAGACACGCCTGAAAGATAAAGAAAGCACCTCGCGCAGACAGTCTGCTGTTCTTCCCGCTTTCATACCAATTTTGTTCCAGAGACAGTAAGCACACTTGTTATCAGAATACTTGCAACACACAATAGCTCTCGCAACGCCCCTCCCAGCATGGCCGATCCGACCAACACCCTCATCCTCACGGGCTTCACCGAGGACGAGATCCACGACGCCGAGATCCTTCGCGCCCTCCAGGAACAGATCCTCGCCAATACCCCCGTCTCCGAGACCATCAAGTTCTCGGTTCTCAAGTCGTTCAAGCGCATCTTGATTGTCTTTGAGCGCATCGAGTCCAGCGCCACCCTCCACCAGGTCCTCCGGCACTGCGGCTTCCGCGTCGGCTTCAGCTCCCAGAACAACTACGACGACTACATTTGGACCGACGATGGCTACAAGTTCGACACCCGCGAATACCTCCGCCTTCCGCCCCACGGTACCACTTTTATCATCTCGCCACCGCCCTCGCCGCCGCCGGGCTGGAAGTCCTTTGCCGAGGGCGCCCCGGAGTCCCGCTCCATTTACTCGCCCCAGGAGCTCGGCGAGCTTCTATACAAGAAGGTTGGCGACGGCAAGATCCAACGGTTATTCAGCGAAGATAAAGACAGCGGCAGCAGCGGCAACAGCTGCGCTGAGGAGCCAGAGCACAAGGCCCAGGAGAAGAAGAGCAGTGCCAGCGAGAACAGGCCGATGGACCAGAAAGTGGTGTTGCAGAGCTCTACCATGAGCAGTCCCATCATTGTTTTAGAGGCGCCTGAGAACGAGGAGTTGGATTTGGCCGGACACAGTTTGAAGAAGCCAGCCAAGGTGTCGCTTCCTCCTACGGCGGTGCGCAACTAATGTAAACACATAGCAGAGACGCAGCGCCGCTTGACATCACGATGCTGGCCATCCAGTGCTCAGGCGGGCTTGGTAAGAGAACAACCACTGTCTAGAGCGCGGCACGGACAAAATATTATCTCTATCCACAATATAGACTTAGCGTAACAAGCTCTACGGAACCCACACTGCTCCATTACCAGGCCAGTGCACCTGCCTTGACCACTTAAAAGGAAGCCGAACGGTCTGGTAGCAGTTCCAGTGAAGAACTGCTTTCGGCCTATGCCTTTTCCAATGAAGAATGGAAAGCAAACCAATCATTTGCAGGCGCCTTGTGCCCGGCGACAGTAGTCCGGCGATAGCAATCCAGCATCTTTTCTTGAGAGGCACCGGCATGCTCCTGAGGGTCCTGACCAAAGATATATACCACGCTTATATAGACCAATGCATGATCTGTCAAGCTGGTTTGTTTTACTCAACACGAATATCGTGACATAATGCTCTACTATCTCCAGCACAAACATCTGCACAAAAGGACCGTCCCATTGGTATACCTCAGATAATCACATGAGTATCATCTGATCACCAGAAAAGGCTCCTCAAAGGCTGGAAAAAAAATTATAAAATCAACGGTGCCTCGCGGCTTCTTTCTTCTCCTTCTTTCTTCTTGTCTTCTTCTTTTCCTTTTCCTTTCTCCATCCTTATGCACGGGCATTACGCATATCAGTGAGGATTCGTCCGAGATTGTGTTTTTGCTGGTTGAAAACTTTACCGTGACCCCTCCTTTTTGCTCCCGGCGTCCTTGGGGCCCGGGGCACTAAGGGAATTTTTGGAACCGATTTACCGATTGTCGAATCTTCTTCGTTGTGCCTTTGGCACTTCGAATTGGACTGGCGGCTGTTACTGCTGCTAGTCTCAAAGTGTTTTTGGACGGGATCTTTGGATCCGATCTGGTGCAATGCAATTTAGGTTAGAGTGGCGAAAAGTCAAACTAAGCCAAATTGATTGCGGTTTGCAGTTGGCTGCTTCTCTCAATGAGCGTTATACGTGTTTTGAGAATAATGCCGATGCACTGCGAAACAGAAACAGAACTGGACTAGACTCTCATTCTTCTTTTAAATGGGCGCAATGAGGTCATTGCGCTGGTTTAACAGATTTTTGTGGGGACCGCTGGCCGTGAAAATTATACTGTTTTGTACACTAAACATTGTGCAAGGTTTCCTGCTTTGAAAACCAGTGGATTTTTATTGAAAGAATTGATTTAGCTTTAAATGTATAATTGTTAATTTGGTATTGTGAACTTATTCAGCTTCTGACAATGCTTCCGTAAGAGAGACGGTCACCCGCCCTTAGTTGTCCTATGCACGCCGGGCAACGGGCAGCTGTCAGTCCTGAGACGTGTTTTGTGCGATAGGCCCTGATGGATATATCTATAGATGGCATGTCTGGAGAGTGTACCCTAGCACCATCAAGCCAACAGCACTCTCGCCCTCCACAGCCTCTTCCCACTCAATTGGTAGCTTCTTCCTTTCTTCACCCATCAAAATTAATACATCCCGCCATGTCGTACATGGGAAGCGGCAGCTTCCTCATATTGTCTTTGCCCTCCAACGCCAGCCCTAGTAACCACGAGAGCTTGCCAACATATCTCGAACGGCACCTCGTCAGCGGCAAGGCTGCGGTCTCCAAATTCCACATCCCGCTGTTCAAGATCGGCACCTTGGACTCCCTTGTTCAGCAGTCCGAGGAGCTCGAGAAGGTCGACAGCACCATTGGCGGCTTCCTCGCCAAGATTGACGACATTTTCCACGCCATTCACGACAACAACGAGGCGCTCGTCGCCTCCAGCAAGAAGATCGACGGCGACAAGAATGCGGTTGAGTACATTGAGAACTTCCACTGGAATTCTAACAAGTACCGCTACGATAACAAGTCCATCAAGGACCTCATTGCCGTGATCTCCGCTGAGGCTTTTGACTTGGACAACGATTTGCGTAGCTTGTACAACTCGTACAATGCTGCCAAGTCTAACTTGTCCGCTGCTAACAGAAAGCATAACGGCGACTTGTCTGTGGTGTCATTGCATGAGGTTGTCGGCCCACAGCACTTTGTGATGGGCTCGGAGCACTTGCAGACCGTCTTGGTGGTGGTGCCAAAGAGCTTGCAGAAGGACTGGCTCAACTCGTACGAGTCCTTGACCGACTACGTCGTCCCAAGATCGTCCCAGGTGATCACCCAGGACTCCGACTATATATTGAACAATGTCACGCTTTTCAAGAAGTACGTCCCAGAGTTCGTGGCTAAGTGCAGAGAGCACAAGTTCTTGCCGCGGGAATTCAATTACTCCACCGAGTTAGTCAACAACTTGAAGGAAGAGTTTGTGTTAGCCTCCAGACAGGAGAGCCAGTTGCGAGCAGAGTTGATCAGATTGGCCAAGGCCTCATTCCAAGACATCCTCTCCTCCTGGGTCCACATCAAGGCGTTGCGAATCTTTGTGGAGAGCATTTTGAGATACGGCTTGCCCCCACAGTTTGAGTCATACTTTCTTAGAGCCAGTGCTGGCAGCGAGGGTGATAAATTGTTGAACAAGGCCAAGGAGGAGCTCGTCAAGGAGTTTGGGTACCTCGGCGGCAACGCTTTTACTAAGGACAAGAAGGGCAAGGTTTTGAAGGACTCGTCATTGCATCAATACGCCTCGTTGGTGGATCCGGACTACGAGCCTTTTGTGCTTTACCGTTTTGATGTGAGTTAGGAAAAATAACAACTTACTTTTGGAAGCTAAAATTTGTACTCGGTTGTCGCTTTTTTCAGATACTGAAAATAGCACCGTGCACTGCTCTTTAATAGCTGGAACTAAAGCATTCCCATAAAAGCACACTTGTGAAAAAGGGAAAAAGACGCAATGTCTCTCAGATCTTTTGCAATAAGCAAGAGCCTATCTCGTTCTCTGTTTTGCCAATTTAATACTTTTCAAACTCCTTCATTTTCTTACCGCAGCCCATACTTTTCTTGCGAGGGCGCCGGGCACTGATGCGTGTACTTTGGTTACTCTCAATAAACACTTTTCTAATCTCTTGTCATATTGTATGGCTTACCTGTCGTAGTATAGAGTGAGCTAGCTCATTCGCCATGTTCGAAGATGGACATAGGGCGAAACCCTACATCATGTGACTGCCGCTGCAATGCAAGAAAGCTTTGCCAGAAAAAACCGAAAAAAATGGTCGATGCACAGATGCCTACACAACTACTCGCAAACCAGTGTATCTTGATTTAGCTCCCTAGTTTGAACCTTCTCAAACCCTCAATTCGACCATTCGAGTACCAATTTAGAAGTTCCAGTGAATATCTGTTTTTAAGATTCTAGATTGCGCATCTCGTGGCATTTTTCACCCTTGAAGTAGTCTCACCAAAAGGAAACTTATCGATTTACGTTCATTACCACTAATATCACAATATCTATATTTCACCGGACCTACCCATACCCACCACACCCACGCAGAGCATAGCACATAGATCAGCCAACCTCTTCCCATCACAAACCACCATGTTCAAGAAATTCGACAAAGAGGACATCCACTCGCGCTCCAACATCAAGTCGTCCGTCCAGAGAAACTTGAAGGCCAAGTTTGTCTCCCAGTTCTCGCTCCTTGCGCCCGTCATTGACGACATTGTGCCGAAGAAGTCCCAGATGATCCAGGTCAAGTGCGAGGACAAAATCACGCTCTACGCCGTCGACAATGAGGTCGTCTTCTTCCAGAAGTTTGACGAGTTGTATCCGGCCCTCAAGGTCGTGCACCGCTACCCCTCCTGCTTCCCCAGAGTCCAGGTCGACCGCGGCGCCATTAAGTTTGTGCTCTCCGGTGCCAATATCATGTGTCCCGGATTGACTTCCAAGGGCGCGCGCTTGCCGGAGAGCAGCGCCGCGTTGGCAAAGGAGAGCATCGTGGCGGTGACGGCTGAGGGTAAAGAAAACGCCTTGGCGGTGGGGAAGTTGGCCATGGACACCGAAGAGATCAAGAGCTTGAACAAGGGGATTGGCGTCGAGTTGATCCACTACTTGGGCGACGGCTTGTGGAACTTGGCTTTGGACTAGATCAGTGCGAACATACCGGAGCGGAATAGACTAGCATTACTGTTCAACATAAAGTCTGTTTATATTATCTTTTTGTTTCTAGCTTTTTTTGCTTTTTTTTGTTATTGCCTTATTGATTACTGATAATCATAATTTTTTTCTCTTTGTTTTACAATAGACTGACGATGTCAGCTAATTGTCCTAATAATTGTTTCTTTTTTCTCTAACCTTTACATTTCAATGATTTACGATCAATACATAATGTTCAATTGTATTTTATCCTGCGATGCAATTAGCACGATTAGCAGTATTCAAATGTGTGCAGTGTTTAGAAGAATGTTTTGCAAAACCAAGAGACGATCAGTAGCAGTGGTCGACTTGCGAGGCTAATGAGCTTTGAAACTAAAATTTAGAAGCTTATAAAGCGTTTGCCTCAAAGTGAACGATATTCTCAACAAGTCAATGCTTTTCAATAATGGATGTTGACAGTACCCGGAAAAGATTTGAATATAATGCAAAATGAAACCACATAGATCATGTTTCACGGCATGGCCGCCAGAAGCTTTGCACTGCCCGGTAGTTAGTTTCCTTGGATAAAAAACCCTACAACTTGGAACTGTATGCCTTCAAACAATCATGACTGTAATAACTTCTACAATTGCTAAAATATCAATGATCTAGGCCATAGAGCGTTCCTGCAACTTTACCAACTCAAGATCTCCCTTCACATCCTTTAGTAACAAGCAGCTCACGTTTCACATAAAGCGTAACGACGATAAAATATAGTTAGAAACCGAGAAACATAGTTAGTGATCAAAGAGAAACTCTCACAACTATTAACCGCTCTCAATTCAACATAACACGACCCAGCCCAGCGCTAAACGGAAAGTATCAAAGTCCAAGAAACGCCAAGAGCCAGCTTAATCTTCTCCTCCACCAGAACCCATTAATCTATAGTGCAGTGAGATTATGGGGCAGAAACGGGAGATTCTGAAAAAAAGAAACAAAACCAAAATAGAAAAAGAAACAAAACAATCGGGAAAAAAAGAAATACGCTGATAAAGTTTATGTGTATTGAACAGGTATATTCGAGAACGGTAGACGCTGCCAATCAATTCAACTGAGGCTCAAGACATGCAAGGCACTTTCTTCAAGCAGGTGGCTATGCCATTAAAGGGACAATCTCAGTAATTGACTGACAGCGAGCACCATGAGAAAGAACAAAGAGTTAGAATTTGATTTGGTGAGTGAAAAGAAAAGAAATAATGAATTTACGCAAACCTGAAAAATTTCTCTTCACTTGAATTTATACAATTTTTTTTTTTTACTCTGACTAGTAAAGGTGAAAAGAGCTTTATTACCCTGACGGGAGAGTGCAGAAAGGAAGAGAGGGTACCTCAGTATGCCGTGGAGATCCAAGCTGGCAGTCCCCCAACATGCATAAAGATAGCAGGCTCTTTAAGTATCAGCTTACAACTTGCTAATAGGAAATCAGATGCGAGTCGCGTGTATTAGGAGATTTTATTTGTGCCAATCTGCCCTTTACTTAGTCCCTCAAGGCCGTTCGCGAGATTGGCGGGGCACAAATTTCCTGGTTCTTTGGCATATTTTGCGTTTTGGCCATTTTTTCCAGATGCCCTTTATACTTAGAGAATTACTGAAGTTCATCTCTCACCTCTTAGGTTTAAAGTTTCTGTCCGCATAGCGCTAGCCATTCCTTCTTCGTGCTATGAGCGCTGGATATGGCTCCAAGGTTTTCCTTACATCTCAGTACGGGTATAAGAAATGTCTTTGAAGTGTTATATTTCTTTTTTTCTCAAACCCTTTGTAGCACAAATCGAAAGGTCAAAGAAATCTATTGTGGTCTGATGATTGATAAAGACCCAAAAAAGTGAAAAAAAAGTTTTGTGTTGAATTTGTACAAAAGTGCTACCAAAAAGAAAGTTTATCAAGCAAACTAGAAATCAAGATGAGAAAGAAGTGGACAGAAAAGTACAAAGCGAAAGAAAAAAAATAAAAAAAAAGCAAAAACAGAAATTCAAGTATTTAGTTAAATCTTTTTTATGAACAGCAAAAAAGAAAGCAGGGAGCAAAACTTAGTAGTCGCCAACGTTGTAGAGACCAATATCGGTATCCGCGCTCTTGGCAGTTTCAAAATCAATCAACTCGTGTGCGGCTTCCTGGGCCTCCCTCTTTGCGTGGATAGCCTTGATTCTTTGATTCTGGGCTCTAATCTTTCCCAATTCTTCCAAGTAGTTGTCTTCTCTGCCGGTGATGTAGTCACCGGTGAACACACCGACCTCGAAGCCGTCGAGCTTACCATTACTTTCGGTGGCCATGTCGAGACATGCCTGCTTTAAGTCGTCCAAGTCCTGGTAGAACACCTTGTCGGCATTGATTACCTTTGCGATCTCCTCGACCTGCTTGTCGTAGGCAACGAGGGCTTTAGTGTCGGCGAGGTCAATACCGTAGATATGGTTGAATCTGATAGCTGGAGCACAGGAGGCGAAATACACGTTCTTGGCGCCTGCTTCCCTGGCCATAGCAACAATTTCCTTGGAAGTGGTACCACGCACGATGGAGTCGTCGACGAGCAACACATTGCGGTCCTTGAACTCCAAGTTCATGGCATTTAACTTGCGACGCACCGAGGAAACTCTTTCCTTTTGGTCAGGCATGATGAAGGTTCTGCCGATATACCTATTCTTGATAAAGCCTTCTCTATAGGAGATGCCCAATTCCACCGCGCAGGCCAAGGCAGAGTGTCTGGCGGTGTCCGGCACTGGTATCACCACGTCGATCTGCTCCTTGGCTTTGCCGCCTAACTGGCGGTCAATGTTGTGGGCAAGCTTCTCGCCCATGTCGATTCTCGAACGGTAAACGGAGATACCGTCAAGGATAGAATCCGGTCTGGCAAAGTAGACGTACTCAAAAATGTCTGGAGTGTATGACTTGGCCGGCACCACTTGGCGAAAATCTGGCACCATGGTGTCCCTTGGGATGATCACTGCTTCACCAGGCTTGAAGTCACGCAAGTTGCCGAAACCGGCAGCTTCCAAAGCGATAGACTCTGAAGCAATCATATAGTCCTTGGTGCCCTTGTCGTCAATGACCCTTTCACCAAACAACAATGGACGGATACCGTGTGGGTCTCTGAAGCCAAAGACACAGTAACCAGCAATCATCCCCGTGCAGGCATATGCGCCTCTGCATAAGTCATAGACACCCTTCAAGGCGTTGAAGATGTCCTCGTTGTCGACTCTGGCCTTGTTGTAGTTTTCCAACTTGGCGGCGAATATGTTGAGCAACAACTCGGAGTCGCTGTCGGTGTTGACGTGGCGGTGCACGTACTTGTCTAAATACTCTCTCAAGTAGCTGCCGTTCACCAAGTTGCCATTGTGGGACATGGTGATACCGTAAGGGGAGTTTACGTAGAACGGTTGGGCCTCGGAGTTGGCGCTGGAGCCGGCGGTTGGATATCTCAAGTGGGCAATGCCCATGTGGCCCACGAGGCCAATAAGTCTCTTCTGGGTGAAGACGTCCCTGGCCATGCCGTTGCCTTTGCACTGGTAGAGTCTGCCACCGTGACCATTTGTGACCATACCAGCGGCGTCCTGGCCACGGTGTTGTAAGTACTGGGTACCTTCAAGGAGCTCCGGCGCCACGAGCTTATTTTTGTCTGCTAGCACTATTCCAATAACACCACACATTGTTGTTGTATTATTCTAATGTTGTTATGCTATGTTTTGTGTATCAATGTTGATAGGTATTCGCAATTTGCTATTGTGTAATGAAAAAGGCTTATTTGAAATCTTGACCAATTATTTTACTTTTATTAATTCCGGATAACTTGAGTTGACAAATTTGACAGATAATCAAATATTTTTACTGCGAATGCGGGAAAAGGCGTCTGGGATGTCTAACACTCTATACCCTTTTTGATATTGATGTCTTATGAACAGTTGTAGAGTACCTATTTGAGGAGCTCTCTGAGGTTATTTGACGAGCTTCCTGAGACTATTTGTAATCGCGATGACCTTGAGAAAAAAAGTAAAACTCTCGTTAGCCATTCAAAGGTTCCGTCGCTTCCAAACCGCTGATGCTAGTGCCTGTGCAAGAGAGAGAACAGTAAGAATTAAAAAGATAACTCTTTTAGTGAACAGTAGAAGGGTGTTTCTCTGTTGATCCAAATAAGAAGTTAAAAGGAACAAGAGGAAGGCAAGAGGAGGAGGACCAAAAACACACTAAAAACCGAGCCCGAGGAAAATAGAAAAAAATAAAAAATTACTCATTCTGGGAAGTTTTTTCTTGCCTCTCCAAAGAAAATTTTTTGCCTTCCGCTGTCTGCGGAGTCCCCGCGAGGGGTGCTTTAGTCCTCTTGACATGTCCCTATGTCTCTGGGATCAAATTAGTTTGAGCTCAGTCGATTAGCAGTCACCGAGGTGCTAGTTTTGTTTTATCTATTGTGTACTGGTATGCGGTCCAAGTAGCTGGTTACAAAGGCATGCTTTTCTTATCATGTCAAACTTGCAAATCAAGTCAATATTTCATAAATTTGATGCCTAAATGGTGCGTTGGCATGGTTGCAATTAACTACTCTATATAGTATCATAGTACACCACTGTTGAGAAAACTATCTATAACCTCGTTCGTAGCATCTTCGCTTCCAGTACCAGCATCCACCAAATCCAACTCGACCTTGTACTGTCTTAACTCCCTTTTTAACGTCTCGGCACCAATATAGTACTTACTCTTCTTTGGCTCCCTTTGGTCTTTTTTAACGGTAACAAACTCTGTGTTGATGAGCGACAAGATCTCAGCATGTAACGAGGGCTCGTCCTCCATTAGTAGCCAGCTGATGATCACGTCAATATATTTGGCGGTGTCGAACCCCAACGTCGTCTTCGAAATGTACACCTCGCTAACGACATACCTTTTCAACTCATCCTGGTTTTCATAATCAATATCGTTTTCAATTTCGCGCAACTGTAAATCAACACTTTTCTGAAGTTTTTTCTCCATCTTTCTCATAATTTCGTTTCGTATTAGAACAATCTTCTTCAACTCTGGAAACTTAGCGGCGCTACTGCCACTGCCAACCAACTTGTTCACGACACGTAACCGTTCATTAGACTCCAACGGAAGGTTATTAAGTAAAATGACGATAATGTCAAAAAACCACGTATATAGGCTTCTCTTTGCGGCATCAGTAGATAATGGGACGAGCAATCCTATTAACAAGTCACTGACGTCCTTTGGTTCACGATGGTCTACGAATACGGTGCTTAACGGTTTGAACAAGTACTTCAAGAACCCAGACTGAACAATTTTGGTGCAGATCGCCAAAAGCACTTCTCTGGAGCCGTCCGGATTAGTTCTACCATCTGAGGTATTGCGTAGTAAGCTGTGGATGATAGCGAATGACTTTTCTAGCACCCATTTAACACTCTTTTTCCATGCGTTGGCATCGAAGGTGCTATCCTGGTCACCAGCGCCCTTGATAAAGTAGCTGTCCTTGTTGAGATAATTCTTCAAAATCAAGTTTACCAACTCGATGCCCTCGTACTTGACGAAATCTGATTTAAATCCTTGAGTAGCGTTGCTTTCTTCAATGGCGCTGATTCTTCCCGCATCGGATACCAATAAGTTATCAAGAAGATCCAAAAAGTTTTCGAAAAATTCTTCCTGGGTAGAGTCTTTCTCTGGTTTAGTGTTGGGTTTCTTAAACTTTGACAAAACCACCAACAAAAACTCCGTCAAATTTTCGGCACTGATAATTGCTTTCTTGTTGGTCTTTTCGGCCTGTTTTTGTTTGGATTTGAGAGTCTCGCTGGCAATATTGACGAAGTGGGACAATATGTTAGTTTTGGATACGGAAGGCAATAAAAGAACGTTCGAGATAAGTTTAGAGTAGTATTCAGCCAGGTACTGCTGTAGCGCCGTAATGTCACTCGCCTTCTTGAATTGAATAATCTCCAAAATGTAACTGTTTAATGTCGAACTTATCGCAAGTTTTGTGATTGCATCGGGCACAACAGTTCTCAAGCTATCTCTAGTAACATCTCCGCTTTCATTTTGGCCTTCACTGCTCACAGTGCTATCATCAGCTACAACGCCAGCATCAATGACTAAAGATATCAACACCGAGGCACCCAAGGTCTTAAATTCCTGTCGTTCTAGCTCTGTGACCTTCTCTCCCTGATATTCTGCGCTATCCTGTTCGTCCAACTGCCGCAATACTTCCGCAATTACCTCGTGCACATTGACGTCAAGTATGAGCTTTCCGGTGAGCAAATTCTGCAAACTCTGAATTCCAGCACTAGTTTCTGTTTCATCGGGCTCTAAATCATCATCAGAGTCGGAATCAGACGATAGTATATCATTGAGGCCATTCAAAACCTGGTACTTGATATCATAATTTGGATGATTTTTCAAAACCTCCACTAGCAAAGGTACCAAGCCTTGGGCAGTTTCCAACCCCTTTGTATTTTTCCCATTACTCTGGCCGGTGCCACTGGTAGAAGAAGCGCCCATCAACCATTGGTACACCTCCCTCTTGGCCTTCTCGTTCTCAAGCAACGCAACGTTCCCCACCGCTTTCACTAGCGCATTCAACACTTCCTCCAAGGGTAACAAATCCTCCACGAGCGCCCGCTCCCACTCTTTCTTACCCTGCTGTTTCCTCTTTGCTTCGTTTCTTCCGTTACTATCGCCCTCTGCTGGTCCAGTGAGGCCCAAGTCGGTTCGCACTTGCATGTTGAGAGAGTACGCGTTGCGCAAAAGTGTCTCGAGCTTCACGAACCATGAGAAGTCTAGACTAGAGTCATCCTCGTTATCGAGGAACGATCTTACTAACTGAACTGTGCCCTGTGTGTTAGAGCCGACTTTACTACGTTGGCGAGACTCAAAAGGCTGGAACGCTGGAACGCTAGGCTGGTGTCGTTTGGAGTTGGAGTTAGGGTTGGAGGTGGAGTCTTGCAGGGACCCGTTTGATCGCTTTGCGGGGACAGTTTTGAATAGGGCGTTGAGGTCCATTATTAGCCGTTGTTATTGTATTGATATTTAGAGTTAGGTTGGTTAATTTGATGGGTCACTATTTAGATTTGGCGTGTCTTCAAGGTCAAATGGATCGATTGAATGGAAGTATTAGCGCAGACCAATTGAGCGCTTTAATGAGAAGAGCTGCGACTGTTTGGATATTGCAGACTCTAAAAAGGTTTTCGTGTTTAAAGGGTCTAGATACCTAGCTTGGTATAAATGTAGGTTGGTCTTTAAGCGTTGCGGGCATCTATCTCATCGGGCAGGCTTTATATTTTTTCAATTTTTTTCGTGGGCCACGCTTAGATTTTTACGCTCTCACGATGGTGCACACTAATTTTGCAAAAACGTATACAAAGGGTTGCGAAAGACTGCAAAAACTGTAATGCCATAACTTTTTTATATTTTTATGCTTTATATTCGATAGCCGAAAATCGTGAAACTTAGTATTGAAAGCAAGTTTGAAAGCAAAATATAACAAGAACCGCTCTTAAAAAGATGACCTTGAACAGTAAACAAAACAAGATAAAGCTTCGTAATCATAGATGAGACATGTAGAGAAAAATAAATAAAATAAACAAAATACTATATGATAGGGCAGAAAAAATAAATATTTATAACAAAACAAAAAGCAAAAAATATAACAATCATTCAGTCGCGTCATTAGAGATTTTTCAAACCCAAAGATTTGCCTTCCTTCAAACGTTTTTCGGCCAAGGCAGCAATGATAGCGGCACCGGCACCAGAACCGTCTTCGGCGGCAACTATCTTGATTGGATGGTCCTTTTGTGGTAAGTTCCAGCCAAAGATATCGTTCAAAGATTGGGCAGCTCTTTCTTGGAAGTTTGGATACTTGTTGAAGACAGAACCGTCAGCGGCGGCGTGGAAGCGGGTAAGACCTCTCTTCTTGGCAACAGCAGCAATACCGCAAACAGACAATCTGGCGGATCTGGTACCGACAAATTCAGCCAACTTACGGATCAACTTTCTTTCGGCCTTGGTAGTCTTGATGTTCAACAATGACATGAACAAGTCGTTGGTGTCACTCAAGTTCTCAAATGGGTCTTCTTCAATTCTTGCTGGAACGGAAGTATCCAAGATGTATGGCTCGTTCAACTTGCTGACATCCTGATTCTTGAAGACAAAGCCGTCGGCGTGTAAGTCCAAGAGGACCATTCTCATGAGCTCACCCAAATAGTAACCGGAGATCATCTTTTCAAAAGATTGCTGACCTGGTCTTGGACTTTGCTCATCGATCAAAATATCGTATTTGGTTCTTGGTAAGACCTTGTGTTCGTTATCGAAAGCACCGTACTCACAGTTGATGGCCATCAAGCTGTCAGATGGGATGTCATCATATAACTTGCCTTCCAACTTTGGAATTTGGTTGACAACGTCGAAGTAAGCGCCATTACAGCCGGTACCGAAAATCAAGCCCATCTGGGTATCTGGATCGGTGTAGGCAGAGGCAACCAAGGTACCGGTGGTGTCGTTGATCAAGGCAGTGACTTCAATCGGCAAGTTGTAATTTTTCAAGGCATCTTGCAACATTGGGACAACGTCGTGACCCTCGACACCCTTGATGTCCCAGCCTTTGGTCCATCTTTGCAAGATACCCTCGTTCAAGGCGTTCTGGGTGGCAGGATAGGAGAAAGTGAAACCTAATGGCAACTTCTCTGGGATGGAGTCCGGGTATTCCTCTTCGAGAAAGTCCTTTAAGGAAGAAGCGATGAAGTCAAACAAGATCTCGGATGTGGTGGTTCTGAAGTTCTTTGGCAAGGCAAACTTAGACTGTGTGGTGTCAAAGGTACGGTCGCCGCGCAACTTGATCAAGCAGACACGCAAGTTGGTGCCGCCCAAGTCGATGGCCAAGTAATCGCCCTTCTCCTTGCCGGTTGGGTACTCAAGAACCCAACCTGGGATCATTGGAATGTTGCCGCCCTCCTTGGAGAGACCCTTTTCCAACTCGGTGACGAAGTGGTTGGTGACGGTTCTCAACTTTTCTGGGGAGACGCGGAACAAGGTCTTAAGTTGCTCGATCTGGTCGAGCAAGTTTTCAGGGACATCGGCCATGGAGCCCTAGAGGAGAATCGTTAGTACGCGCTAAGCAAGACGTGCAATTTGCATCTATTTGGCGGAAACGCCGAGTGAAAAATCGAGATTGCAACAAAAACAAAAACATACTTTTCTGACTGGTGGTTTCTTTGGGCCGAGGTGAACCATTGTGGGAAGCGCTGTGTGTGGGAGTGTGGTAGTGGGAGGGGGAGGTGTGGGTGCTGGACAAGCAGTTAACGAGATAGGATCCAGCAAAATGTTGGCGAGAGAAGAAGAGGAAAGCGCCGCTTTTATACGCGCAAAAATGAGTTTTTCTCGTCACCTGTTTCCAGATGCTCTTTCCGCACGCCGTCCGACACACGTTACACTCCAGCACACCGCACCACCGAAATTCTTCCCCAAGGTCCCTGCTCCCCAGCACACTGTCCTCACTATGCCCTTCCCAGCTATAGGGTGCCCTGCACTTTATAGTCTTTGTTGTGGTGAAGAAAGACTACTCTTTTGCACATACAAGCTCTGTGTTCGTTCTCCCTTGCCGTCCCCACGCTTGGTCCGCACAAAAACATGGGGTACTCCAGTCTTCTCCAGACTGCGGACTATTCTCCACGGAGAAGCCCTTCTGGCATCAGGTCACCGCCATTCGCTAACAGAGGTCACATCCAAAAACAGCCTCTGGCGGCGTGTCCATTTCTGTATGCCTGTCCGAAAACACCAAGAGGAACCGGGAAAAAATTCCCGGAAAAACCTGTTATGCGTATTAATGTGTCTCAATGCTGTATTGTGTAATATTATGTAGTACTTTATGAATAATGCATGTCTGAGCAGAATTGTTTTTTCGGAGCTTCCCGGATCTTTTCCAAATCTCTCCAGAGCGTCCTTTTGGGGTGTTGGGGGGTGCGTCACCGCCGGTAGGGTCTTTCATGGTGGGGATCGCGCCTCTTTTACCTCAATGTAGATCTTCCCGCGCCGAGAAAGCCCCTGGAGCCTATGCAGGTAGAGTGTCTTATTGTCATGACTCCGGACCGCAATGAACTTCTCGGACTATTGGGGATCCGATGCTGTGTACTTTCTAGGCTCCTCCAAGATCTCTCTCCGTATTAGGAAATGTTTCTCTGCAGAACAAGTTTTTTCCGTGGCGGAGCGCTTTCTCATTGAAGGTACAGCGGTTTGCCTATAGTTCCACACGACGAGTGGAGTGCATTGTTTCGGTGGTGAGTTTAGGTTTCGGCGTACCTTTTGTTCACGTTAATCTGTTGTACTGCATGGGGTGGCTCCAGACTTTTTCCAAAATGACATGATTTTGCAACACAGGAAGGAATATTGTCCTGACGGCGTAGAACAGGTCTTTTGACCTGGTGCGAAAAGCTGCTGTTTGAATCAGCCTGAGCAATACTTTGTCAAAACATTCCGAAAACTTTACCTAGAGCTGTACCTTCACTTGTTGCCACTCCTGTCTTCTACCTAGGATTATGTAAGTTTCAGGATAGCTTTCCCTCGAAAGTTGCAACTTGTGTTTTGATGGACCTTGTGGTCAGGCTGCGCACTTCTCAGCATTCGAGACAGGTTGCTTAATCTTTGCAAATCTTTACAAGTTTTTACACAACTAGGTACTGCAAAACAAACATTATTTTGTAGTGACGATTGAAACATATTGTTAGAAAGAAAGGAAGGTCGAACAACTGATGTCCTTTGCTAGATTAATAAAAGAAGCAGGCACGCTGCCTTTGGGATTAATTAACGCGCAGGTATTTATCCAGCGCTGGTAACTACTTCATTTCTTTTGAATAATGCTGTTACTTGGAAAAATACCTTCTCCAAATGTTGTTTCAAGGGAGCATATTTTGATACCTGCAACGCGGAAACTCTCTCATCATTATATTTTTTCAATTCGTACTTGGACTAGTCGCTGTTACAACTACCTCTTTAGCGTTGCTCTTACACAACAGCAATTGTCCACGCCAATCTAAACAAAATGAATATTTACAATTATGGTATAAAAGTGGGGAAAGCACAGTGTAATGGGCTGAAGAAGAAAAGTAAATAAACAAGAAACCGAGTGGCAGAGAATTGAAGATGGTGTAAACAAAAAGAAATGATAATAAAGGTAGTTTGAACTGCAACACTTTCAAAAAGAAAAAAAGAAACAAGGCTGTAATATAACGACGGATGTTGAATTTTATGCAATACTAATAAACAGCGGATAGAATGCCGGCCTTTGTAATCGTGTAGAATATCAGCTTTTGTAGTCATGTCTTGTAAAACATACGGCAGCCTGGTTCTCAAAGATTTTCTACAAACTTTGCACATTGAAAATACTTTTCACTACTCCAATGGAAGAACATTCAGACTCCAGTAGGATGTGTCCCCCGTGAGGACGATGCTGCCCATTGAATAGGACTCGCATACTACGTAGTTGTCCCGTTCGCCGTTGCAGCTCTTGTACACGCAGCCGACTTGATGACTACTCTTCCAGATCAACTGGGTGAAGTGGCCCATAGCCACGCTGAAGCTAGGGCTGCTGTAGTTGTACTGCTTAATCTTGTTGTACCAGGAAAGAGTGGAGTTCCAGGTGAGGGGGCCAAAGCCCTTGTGGGAGGCTCGCTTCTTGTTGTCCCCGCTGAGCATGGTGAACTGGAAGGAGTTGGGGTTGCATGATGGAGATAAAGACGAAGAGGATGAAGCAGTGGCAGCTGCTAAGGCAGTGCTTGCGGTGGCGGCATTTGCAGTGGTAATATTTGCAGTGGGGATAGTATTAGCAGTTTGTGCTTGTGTGATGGATGTTGTTGCAACAGAAGTTGCCTTTTGGGCCACAGTGGTGGTGCCGGAGGATGTGGTGACAACCTTATTCTGGATGCCAGCGATAAAGGCGTTTCCGTAAGAGGTGACCTCAGAAGGGGCCGCTGCGTTGGTGGCGGTGCCGAAAGTGTAGATTATGGTCTCCTCATCGTAGACTCTGGCCTGGACATTGACATCTACGGATAAGCCATCGATCTGGACGACAGCCTTGGTGAGGGCATGGGCCGACGCAAGAAAAGCTACGATCTCGAGAAGTATTCTGGTGTTTATTGTTGGGTTTTGACCAAGTTCTGATTGAGTTCTGACAAAATTTCAATATATTTTTTTGAGAAACTGGTTAAAAAATGATAGTTTGCGAATATGTTTTTCGCCAAAGACCGCAGCCTAGTAGCAAGCGACCGCAGAGGGCTACTACGGGCTGCTGGCGCGGCATATGCTTGAATGTGGGCTATGGCTTTCTAGAAATAGGGTGATGCCTATATTGGGAGGACTAGAGTGTTTTATAGTTCATGAAAGGGTTTTCCTTGGTGTATCATTAGTGAAGCAGTATGCAGTTGTGTGCTAACGTACTGCGTTATACACGCCTTTCATGTTGGCAGTGCGCATCATACAACATCACGCTCTCTGTTCCAAAACCATGCCAAAGCCCAGCAACCATTCCCCGAGCTGCCATACTAAGGATGCCGGTCCCATTAAATGGCATATGCGGGTCTTGAGGAGTTAACTGCTATTTTTTTATTCCTCTAGAAGTTAAAATGCTATATTAACACCCCCGTTCTCTCTCCTACTATGAAATCACTCTTGTTACCCTGATAGTACACCCCTTTCCCTCCTCCAAAAAAAATTTCCACATCAACAAAACACCAAATCAGTACAACACTAATACAGCAGCATCCATCAGCACAACTCGACAGCGACCCATTGATTGCCGCGGACCGCACAGACAGATACCCCCTATATTCCTACCAGCGATCCATCATGCAAGCTCCTGTTGTCTTTATGAATACCTCTGCCGAGAGAAAGACCGGCCGCGAGGCCCAGGTCGCCAACATTACTGCCGCCAAAGCCGTCGCCGACATCATCAGAACCTGTCTTGGCCCTAAAGCCATGCTCAAGATGCTTCTTGACCCGATGGGCGGCATTGTCCTTACCAACGACGGCCACGCCATTCTCCGCGAGATTGACGTTGCCCACCCAGCCGCCAAGTCCATGATTGAGTTGTCTCGCACCCAGGACGAGGAGGTCGGCGACGGCACCACCTCGGTCATCATTCTCGCCGGCGAGATCCTTGCCCAAGCATTTCCGTACATTGAGAAGAACATTCATCCCGTTATCATCATCCAGGCCTTGAAGCAGGCCCTTGCTGATGCCTTGCAGATCATTCACGACATTTCCAGACCGATCGATATTGACAACGAGCCGGCCATGATCAAGCTCATCAGCGCCTCCATCGGCACCAAGTACATTGCTAAGTGGAGCGATAAGATGTGTGAGCTCGCCCTCAGGGCCGTCAAAACCGTCACCGTCGAAGATGAGGCCACCGGCCGTAAGGAGATTGACACCAAGCGCTACGTCAGAGTCGAGAAGATCCCTGGTGGAGAAGTCGAGGACTGCGAGGTGTTGGACGGCGTTATATTGAACAAGGACGTCACCCATCCGAAGATGAGAAGACACATTGAGAACCCGCGTGTCATATTATTGGATTGTCCACTCGAATACAAAAAGGGCGAGTCTCAGACTAACATCGAGATCACCAAGGAGGAGGATTGGACCAAGGTGTTGCAGATCGAGGAGGAACAAGTGAAGTTGCTCTGTGATCAAGTCTTGGAGTTCAAGCCAGACTTGGTGCTTACCGAAAAGGGCGTCTCCGACTTAGCTCAACACTATCTCTTGAAGGGCGGCGTCACCGCCCTCAGAAGAGTGAAAAAGTCCGACAACAACCGTATCGCCAGAGCTACCGGCGCCACCATCGTCAACAGAGTTGAGGACTTGAAAGAAAGCGACGTCGGTACTAGATGCGGCCTCTTCAAGGTCGAGCTCATTGGTGACGAGTACTTTTCCTACTTGGTCAAATGTCAGAACCCGCAAGCATGTACCGTCCTTCTCAGAGGCCCATCCAAGGATATCCTCAATGAAATCGATCGCAATTTACAGGACGCCATGGCCGTCGCCAGAAACGTCCTCTTTGAGCCAAGCTTGGCCCCAGGTGGCGGTGCTACCGAAATGGCTGTGGCGGTGAAGTTGTCCGAAAAGGCCAAGTCCATCCAGGGCGTCACCCAGTGGCCTTACCGTGCCGTCGCCGACGCCATGGAGGTCATCCCAAGAACCTTGATCCAGAATGCCGGCGGCAACCCCATCAGACTTCTTTCCCAATTACGCGCCAAGCATGCCGAAGGCTACCACACCTTCGGCATCGATGGCGACAAGGGTAAGATTGTCGATATGAAGGAATACGGCATCTGGGAGCCTGAAGTCATCAAGCAGCAGAGCATTAAGACTGCTATAGAGAGTGCCTGTTTGTTATTGCGTGTTGACGACATTGTTAGTGGTGTGCGCAAGGGTCAATAAACTGCATGACTTGGCTCACTCTCAGATGTTTCTTATTAGCTTATGAATAATTTACTGCCTTTCGTCAGCTCATGAATATATAATTGCTTTTTGTTTTGTGATACAATTATTCGCTACTAGTCCGTAAGCTATTTATAAAAAGACGACTCTGCCATGAAAGGGTTGTGTTACCAGAAAACTCTTTCTAACGTGATGTATTAGTTTATTCCATAGAAAGATACGCTATTCCATAGAAAGATAGACTTTTTGAAGAAAGAATCGTTGTTAAATTAACACAGTCGATAAATTATTGACGTGTCTAACCAACAAAAAAATATTGTGTTTTAAATGTTACCAGGCATCTAATACTTCCTTGAAGTTGCGGTATCTGAATCACTTGAAATTTAGTTATTTTTTCGTCAAAACTATCAACCTACAAAATAAATTTGAATCTACAGCAGGACAATCGAAATTACTTAACTATATTACAAAACGCCCACCCATAACTCTCTTCACTAGAAGGACCTCCATCTCTCACCGAATCACTCCTCGGCAGCCTCGTAGTCCTCCATTGCGGCGTTTCCGGCGTCACCCACCAACTCGTCATTATCGTACGCTTCCTCGTCGTCTTCCTCTACAACTTCCATCTCCTCAACCTCTTGGCCTTCTCGATATTCTTCTCCTGCCGCCTGCTCTTCTCGTCCTTCCACCTGTATCTGTGTTCCGGCCTCACCATTTTGCTCTGCATACTCTCCTTCCTCCCCCTCATCTTCTCCCTGAATATCCTCAAACTCCTCCGGAAAATACCGCGCCAACGCAGCAATGATCGCCTGGCTCTGCTCCTCCGTGAACCGTAAGTCGCACTCCTCGACAATCGCGTACAAGTTGACAATGTTCCGCGGCACCAAGTTGACGATCTGGAACTTCTCAATCACTTCGAGCCCGTATTCGCTGAGCTCCGCAAGCAACAGCGCGAGCTTCTCGTGGGTCTGACTCCGTGCCGGCGTCTTTTCGCAGTACGCCACCACCTGCTTGCTGAGGACCTCGTAGTCCACGACGCTCAGGTTCGCACGGTGGTAGTGCTTGTCTTTGGTATAGCGGAGCCGAGAAAAGTCCACGACAGCCCCTTGAAGGTGCTCGAGGACCTCCTGGTTCGTAAGAAACTTAGTTCTTGCTTCTATGATCTGGGGCTTGTTAGTATGATGTGCTAGTTTAAGAGGACTCAAAAGGAATGAGCGAATATAGATGCAAGAGGTGATGCAATATCAATTGAATAAACATCACTTACATTCATGGTGCCTTAGTATTATTGTAGGTTGTTTATTTTTTGTTATGTTGATGCTGGATGACTGTATGCTGCGCCTTATAACGATTCAATACTGTTTACTTCCTCCTTATGATTCAAATTCTATGGCCAAAAAGCCGTGGTTGTTCTATCGATGCTGCTTATTGATCAGAAGTAATGGCCAGCTTGAAATACTGGGTACTATGCCTGGAGCAGACGAATCGCGAATGGTGTCTGGTAGATAGGTACTACAATTACCTTCAATGTCTTAAAAATTTTTTCTTTTCTGCGCGCATCGCTTTTCCACCATGCAGAAGCTGTAATTTCTTGCTGACGGGGCCACTTTCGAAACCTTCACGCTTACGCCCACGAGCAGAACCAAATTTGCTCAGTTTTATTTCCTCAAAAAATAACAGAGACAGGCAGTTCCCAAGATTTATAGTCGGCGCTTCGTCGCTGGCACTATGCTAAAGTAAGATCGGCGAACGGGGACTCGAGAGCTGTCAAATACAAATTAGCTCACAAGAACATAGAGGCAATCTGGAGATGTCCAAAGACTCAGGGCGCTTTTTTAATTTTCTAAACCTTTTGAAAGCTCGTGGATCTTTATCTAAAACAGAGTTTTATCAACGCGCACCTCTCTAGGACACATGATTTGGGATCCAAAATCATTGAATACTATACAATAAAAATTTTCTAGTGATCAAGGAGACTCTGCTAAGTTTCCCATTTTCATTTTGAAGTGTCAAAAACCCTCATCCTATCATGGTATTCTATCGCTTCTTATTTTTTCAGAAGTGTCTTGCTTGATTGCCGTATGGTCTGTAATTTATCAACTTATTTCACTTGGCTAAGCAGAGCTGAAGATGCGTAGCTAGAAGGGTTATTCTCTCCGTGATATGAGGACATTCTTCAAATTGAAACAGTTATTATCTTCAGAATGGATCCTCAACCCTATTTGTTTACCCATCTAAAGGGTTTTATAGAGAATTCTTGCCCACGGTAGACCTGATTCTTTTTATGGCAGACATTGGACTTCCTTTTCCGCTTCTTTTGACGCCAATGTTATCTCAAAAGAATAATAAATACTGTTATCACGATGTGGATCCTATAACAGTCATTTTCTACTTTTCATTATCTCATGTCCCTAGTCAACACATCTTGAGAAATTGTCTGGGAGTGCAGCCAGTTGTGTCTTCGTAGTTCAGTGCGCTCTCCGAGGGAACGGCGGTGCGCTCCGAGTCGATCTGAGCGGTCCGTTTTCCGCTCTTTTCTCGGTCGGAAATTGGTTAGTCACACCATTATTGATATTCTTCTCCCGGGCACAGAAGATCATCTAGCAAATAGGAACCATCAAATCCAACACCACAAGTCAATTCAATAGCAATCATGGTACGTGCTACTGTTACTGTTTCTGTGCCTGGCCCTTCTTGCAGAGAATCAAGATTGTCCTGGTGCATCTTCATATGCGAATCTCTTGGAGAATTAAATGCCTGGGGTAACGTTGTCGATTGGCGACACCATCGGTCATCCCGCGCCCACGGGGCCTGCAACGATGGCCAGAAAATGTTTTTGAGGTTTTGTATGCTAACTGAAGAATATCCAGCCTGCTACAAGAACTGAAACTGACGCCTTTGGCGAAATCGTAAGTACACTAATGTCAGCGTTTATGAAGGGTTGAAGAAAAGGTATTCGATCACCACGAAGGTCCTTTTGGTGAAACACACTAAATGAGGATAACCATCTGCTCCAAAGGATCATCTGAACTTTAACTATTATGAGCTAATATATGGCTTACATTAAGCGACTTCATTTGCATTGACTAAATCCCTAATTAGATTATCTTATCATATTACAAGGCAATTCTATGATTTAGTTCGGCTATACTAATGTTCATCTTCCCATTCACGGATCATAACATGTACTAACTAGCTCCACAGCAAGTCGATGCCACCAAGTACTGGGGCGCCCAAACCCAACGTTCCTTGCAAAATTTTGACATTGGCGGTGCCTCCGAGAGACTTCCTACTCCATTGATCAGAGCCTTTGGTGTGCTCAAGCTTGCCGCTGCCACCGTCAACCTCACCTATGGCCTCGACCCAACTGTCGGCAAAGCTATCCAGCAAGCTGCCCAGGAAATCTACGAGGGCAAACACGATGACCAGTTCCCATTGGTCGTGTACCAGACTGGCTCCGGCACCCAGTCCAATATGAACGCCAACGAGGTCATCTCCAACAGAGCCATTGAGATCTTGGGCGGCGAAAGAGGCTCCAAGAAGCCAGTCCACCCAAACGACCACGTCAACATGTCCCAGTCCTCCAATGACACCTTTCCTACCGTGATGCACATTGCTATCGTTTTGGAAATTGTCAACAAATTGGTTCCATCCGTGACTTTGCTCCGCGACGCTTTGGCTGCCAAGTCTGAGGAGTTTTCCAAGATCATCAAGATTGGCAGAACCCACTTGCAAGATGCCACCCCATTGACATTAGGCCAGGAGTTCTCCGGCTATGTTCAACAGTTGACTTATGGTCTTGAAAGAATCCAGTCCACTTTGCCAAGATTGAAAAACTTAGCCCAGGGCGGTACTGCCGTCGGCACCGGCTTGAATACCAAAAAGGGTTTCGACGAAGCTATTGCCAAACAGGTCTCCGAGGTCACCAAGATTGAAGGCTTCAAGACTGCGCCAAACAAGTTCGAAGCCTTGGCTGCCCACGACGCCCTCGTCGAGGCCTCTGGCCAATTGAATACCTTGGCTGTCTCCTTGTTCAAGATCGCCAACGATATCAGATACTTGGGTTCCGGCCCAAGATGCGGCTATGGCGAATTGTCCTTGCCAGAAAATGAGCCAGGCTCCTCCATCATGCCAGGAAAGGTCAATCCAACTCAGTGCGAGGCCTTGACTATGGTCTGCGCCCAGGTATTCGGTAACCATTCCACCATCACTTACTCTGGTGCCTCCGGTCAGTTTGAGCTTAACGTGTTCAAGCCGGTCATGGCCAAGAACGTTCTCCAAAGTATTAGATTGCTCGCTGACGCTTCCGTTTCCTTCACCAAGAATTGCGTTGTCGGTATCAAGGCTAACGAGGATAAGATCAGCAAATTATTGACTGAATCATTAATGCTTGTCACCGCCTTGAACCCCAAGATTGGCTACGATAACGCTTCCAAGGTTGCTAAAAACGCTCACAAGAAGGGTATCACTTTGAAAGAGTCTGTTTTGGAGTTGGGTTTGTTGACCGAGGAAGAGTTCGCTGAATGGGTCAGACCAGAGAAGATGATTGGCCCAAAGGACTAAAAGGCTTTCTAGTGACCCAATGTCATATAGAAAGAAGTTTAACTTATTTTGCTCGGTCGTGTGCTCTTCTATCGTAGTTAAAATATACATGATGTTCGTGATTTATGCTCTAAGCGTAGAACTGAGAAACTGAAAGCGCTGTAACGCCTAGACTTTATTCAGGATCCAGTAGTCTATATACAAGCTAAAAATGGGGGCTTAGGGACCGTCGAATATTAAAATGAAGAACAAAGGTAAAAAACATCAAGCAGAATAACATACAAAAAAAAAGCAAATATAGGGCCAAATTAGAAAAATGTACAAAAGTATTAAAAAAAGTTTGAATAGTCAGATATTTTGCGGGAGTGGTGAATGTCATCCCGTTTCTATTCTATCAGATCTTTGAAAATTTAGATTCTATTGCAAAACCAAAAACAAGTTCAAGCAAATACTTAGTTACCGAAAAGCTTGTCAAAGGCTGGGATCAAAGTTTGAGCCAAGGCAAAAGAGAAGACCAACTTAGGACCAGTAGTCAACAATTTTGGAGTCAAACCCTTGAAGAAAGCAGTGAAACCTTCCTTCTTGGCGATGTTTTTCAAGATGGTGACACCAGACTCTGGATTCTCGAAGTTTCTGTTCTGGATTCTGGTCTTAATAACATCCAAAGGAGCAGAGACAATCAAGGAGGCACTGGCACCGAAGATAGAACTAACAAAGTTTTGGCTCCAAGTGGCAGCAGAGTAGTCCTTCAATCCAAGGACGTATTCTTTGGCGAAAGCATTACCACCGAAAAGAGCAAAAGAACCAGGAGCGTTTCTGGCCATGGTCCAGCCCCAGCCTCTGTACAAGTTGAGACCTTCATCTCTCAAGATCTTAGCGAAACCTCTGCCTTTGAAGGCCTCCGGGTTAGTTTGTCTCTTGATCTTCAAGACGTCCAATGGCAACAAGATGACTTCACCAATACCGATCAAGGAACCGGCACTGGCGGAAAGCAAAGCCTTACCGGTCTTGGCACCGAAGGCGTTCTCATAAGTGGCCTTGAAGTTTTTGGTCAATTTCTCGTTGACGAATGGCTGACCACCGTACTTGTAGACTCTCTGGAGCACCTTGTAGCAGGCAGCGTACCCGAGACCTGGAAACAACGTAAAAAGTCTTTTGCCGAAGGCCTCCTTGGCGTGTTCTCTAAAGATGACGTTGTTCAAAAGAGTCAAGTTGTTGACCTTGGTGGTGTTGGACATTAGACGCTTGGAGATGGTGTCGACAGGATGGAAGACTGCGATTTCGCAGATACCAGCACTGGCAGAGCCAAACACTCTGGCGAGACCAGACTGTTTCTTGTCAGTGCGAACGTGGGCCATTTTGATTTTTTTTTTCCTGTTGGTAATGTTTTCAAGAATGGAAGGTCCGAGGATAATATGGTAACGATGGTGTGATAAGATAAGATCTATAAAAATGGATGAATTTTGGATGACTATTTTTTTTCTCACTTACATTTTTCAAGCGAAAAAATAAAAATTTTCGGGCGAATACAAAAACGCATGGGAAAATTGTGTCTCCGTCTAGATTAAGAGAAAATGACAGAGGAAACAGGCTTGGCAGTTTGTAATGATTTCAATAGTGTCTTTTCCTTTTGCTCAGCGATTAAGCTGCTGACATCAATGCTCATTGTAAGTCATTGGATGTTTTCAGCTGTGCTCGTTGAAAGGGTCGTGATTCTACTCTAAGAGAACGCATTCGGTCTTACGATTCCGTTTATTTTTGACGTATAGCTGTGAGTGCGATATTTGCAAGTTTTGCATCCTTTGAATTGCACCTAGGATAGTATATTTGAACTGAAACTTAATTATTCAAGCGAAAAATTGTTTTCTTTTTTAATTGCTGAATGGTTCCTAAAAATACGTGTAAACGTTTCAATTTTGGAGTGTATTTTCAGAATCTAACTAAGAGAAGTCGAGTTTTTTTCTCAACTCGAAAAAGTTTTGGCAACAGCTACAGGACAAGTAAATGTAAAGTCATCTGCCATTTAGTAAAGCATAGACAACAGGAGGTTTTTGGGTACTATATCTTGTTGTTCAAGGTGCATGGGTGTCACACTGAAAGTCTAACACGGATCAAATTGAATCTTTTTTCAGCGTTGAAGACTACGAGCGTAATGACAAGGCATGTTTACTAATAAAATTACTCAATTTAAAAATTTGTTAAAATCTTGTTGCTAGGTTGCTAAGTGATGGGTGATAATCAAATGATAACACGTCAAATCGTACCTCGGAAACCTGCAAGGCCTCAATTGGTCGACCCACAGAACGGTTGCTCCTTTACAAAGTCAAATTTGGGGTAAATCCAACCCCACCAAACTTAGATTATAGACACCTGGGCCCAAAGGTTTTAGGAAAGTTGCGAAAAGAAAAACCACAGAGACCATTATTTGTTTCCGCTTTCCACTCGGCTCAGTTATAAGTTCTCCCTAAAGCAGATGGAAGTCTTTGAATTAGTTCAGTGGCTACCGTGATCCAAGTAAAGGTGTTTTAGAAGTTGCTATACGAAGCTATCCCAGAGAAGCTTCACTCAAATGTTTACTGCGGTCCCGTATGTATAAAAGGGGTGGCAGCCAGTATCGCCATTTTAATAAAAGCCTGGCTTAGGTTTTTATCTGGCTTAGGTTTTTATCTGGCTTAGGTTTTTATCTGGCGTAAGTTGGATATTCGTAAATGCGAGAGTCAGGTATACTATTGAAAAGAGTTTTAGTAAGCCACATACGAAAAACGGAAAGCCTTTATTTTGCACAAGCAAATTCTGGCAGATAGAAAGGCAATTAAACGCTTGTGAACCATATTTTTTGGAATGACTTTATGTCGAAGTACGATAAAAGCAGGCGAGAAAATAAAAGTTAGTTGCGGCTCTAGGTTCTCTTGGGCCCCCGTGACTTAAGAGGATTCGTATGGTGAGGATGTAAAAGTGCGATCGGCCGAAAGCGACCGAGATATGGTGACCTCAAGGCCGGTTACGGATAAGTGTTGGGCCCAATGTCCTAACGCGGATATTCAAGGAAACAATAGCAGAGAGCATATTCCGGCTAAAACAGCATGTGTAGCTGATCAGTGGACAACACAAGTCCAAACGATAGCCCATGTTTGGGATAGCACGTTACCGCACCGGGGAAAGACCGTATGACGGTGCGAGCAGATGTAGCGTCAGCGCATGTCATCGGCGATTGTATTGAGCCGAGCAAAGTAGGATGTTTTGGTTCTACAGCTGAGACACGCTAAGCTTAACGAGAGAACTGACATTCGCGAAGTTACGGCTGAAGCTTGTCGCGGAAGGACTTTGCGGGCCTAAAAAGTTTTCTATCCGGTGTGTCGGAAGCGCAACGGAGACAGCAAGTTTCTTTTGCTTCCGAAGCGAACCCTTCCCAAACCGCCAGCCCAGTTTGCGCCAGCCACTGCTCACTTGTGCCAGAGAAAGAAGCAGGAGGTTGTTGACTGCGTTAAGAGCTTTAAGATGGTGGTAAGAATGCTATGGCGGAGCAACATGGTCTGGGCGCGGAAGGTCTCTGACGGCAGGGATGCTCCCGTTCCAACGGCGATGTTTGCAGCGGCTTCGGAAATAAAAAAGCTTTGTCAGAAGGGCTTGCGCTGGATTTTGCCGCTGCGCGGAAGGGTTGAAATTCACGGTACAAAAAGCAGAGCAGCTGCAGAAGGGATAAACATTTATAATCCTTGCCTTCTGCCCTCAATTAGGTCCATAGGAGATATTGTAGAGGCTATTTGTCCCATGGCAGATATAATATTGAGGTACACCAGTGTGTAAGTCCTCATAATACCGCTTCTATCACAGCGGCAATGCGCAAACTTCTCCATTTTGGCCTCAAGCCCAAGAAACTGGACCCTTCTTTAGACAACATGAATATCAAAAATAGTAGCGCAGGAACGGGCTCAAGCACAAATACCAACACCAGCGGTACCGCAGGCCACGAAGTGCGCAACAGGCCCATGCTGAGGCTTAAGAGAAGGGTCACTTTCGACACCATGCTGCTTCTGACGCAACGTTCCCGTGATAATAGCCACGCTAGCTGCACAAGCTCTGCTAGAAACAACACGGAATCCAGTACAAAGGCCAGTGCCAAAACTTTGGATAAAGACAAGAAGAGAAGATCGTTTGCTGGAGGCGAAATAATTACCAACGTCAAGCACGAATTTTCTTCAATCCATAGACGCATCAGCCATAGCACCAGTGCTGACTCTAATACCACTGCCCGCAGCACAAATAGTTTGTGCCGCAACCACAGCTTCTACCAGCGGAATAATGACGGCTATGTTTCCCCCAAAAAAATCACAAGATCAGATATTGTCGAGGGCATTTATAATGAGAGCTATTTCAAGCATCCTCGCTACAAAGATGTCTTGAGACGCCGTTCCACATATCATGGGAGCACCAACAAGCACGGCAATACCACCAATTTCAATAACAGCATCCCAAGTGATCGGAGAATAAGTGAGGAAGTCAATGACGACAATAATTTAAGCCCGTACTATGGCCCAAACAATCTGAGGTTAGCTTCAAGCAACTTTTTGGACTTGCAAAAGATGCGTTCCAACCATTCGTCTCACACACAGATTACCACTGCCACCGAAGGCTTTTCGAATGTTGAACTTGTTGTGGATACTGACATCAACGTAGGACTTCCCATGACACAGCGAGTTTTTTGATTTTGATTTTGATGTGTCTTTTTGGAATTGTTGACTACTTTATTCATGACTGCAACGAACTTTTTTTTTATTATTGTATAATATAAATTCTATGACTATATTACTCGCCTCCGCGCTTGAGAAGTACTTATGCCTGCAATAAGCCTATGGTAATTATGCAGGCTTAAAAAGTGACTACTTCTTGTAGCTCTGGTTTTTATATTAGATAAGACAAGGCCAGTAAGAGCTGGAACAAGACGTTTTAGTGCCAGGCTGCTACACGTCCACCAAGCCCTGCGCTCTCCAGGACAAACCGTTTTCCGCCAAAGGTTAAAGACTACCTTCGCTGCCCTCCGCCATAGGGAAGCCAGCGCAGAAAAACAAAACGCCGGGACTGTGACATCTTTCTCCCGATGGGTCGTCTAGCGCTACTGTTATTAGCCATCACTCTGATTGCTCCCTCACTTTTACGGGACAACGATCTATCTGGCTTGCTCAAACTTGCGGCTTAAATCAACTAAAAGTCAAATTGACACTACGCCGCTGCCGTTTAATTAAGTTTATTTAATTGCCACCCTGCGACTGTTAAAGGCATCCTGCTTCGACACATTATCACATTCAATTCCCAGTAATCTCTTAGTTAGAGCAGTACTATCAGACTGACGACTGTTTACCATAGTCATTATCGCCACACCTAGCAGCACAGCCAACATTGCTTGTTATCTTTATCGTTCAAAACCCTGCTGAGACTTAAAGGCGCTACAGAGTGCCGCACTTTGCCACCAGGTCATATATACAGCGTCAAGTCTCATTCCTTTGCGAATCACCGTTACCGAAACGGATTTTGGTACAAGCGCCGAAAGACCCTTTTTAAACCTTTCCAATCAACCAAGGCAGCCTGCTTGTCTTTCTGTGGGCTCATCGAAGATTTAGGCGTCTTCAAGAGGAAAAGAACAGGCACAATAAGACTTAGTTTAAGCGCTCAGAAAAGGCTGTCCTGTATCATTACAGGCTTTAGGATATTCAACCATCAATCAGCACAAAGTTTAGTTTCCTGCCAGCCTTATACAGTTTTGAGAAACACTTTGATAGGTTAATCTCGGATTTATACTATCAATAGCATATTGCCTTCTTTAGAAAACGTTTAGAAGGTTTTAATGACTATAAGTAACCAACGATAGTAGTCTGCATATCCTACTACACGATCCCCAAGGCATTTACAACATTCGGTAACAAAGCGTTTTAAGAATCACAAATTTTTGACTTCTTAATATGTGCATTTTGTTAACCACGTCTGCTCACCGGGAGTACCCGTTTATACTCTTATCTAATCGTGATGAATATTTCAAAAGGCCCACGGCTACGGTGCTGTTCCATACAGTTGACACCCTGACTCCCACTTCTAACAGCTCAAGACAGGTTCTTTCGCCACTAGACCTTGCTAAACCTTCTCATGGTACATGGATTGGTGTTACCAAGACAGGACGTATCGGCATTCTTGTTAATTACAGAGAAGGTAAAGAAGGGGAGGTCTCCTGTACTGACGGCATTGACGATTCCAAAGTTTCGTTTAAAAGCGACAAAAAGGTCACCACAACGTCGAATAAAGTCATCAATGGAAACAGTGAGATCGAGATTCATGATGATAGTGAATCCAACAAAATGTTTTCGCGCGGTGCGGTAGTGAATGACTTCCTAGCGTCTGATCTTGATGCCGATGAATGGCAAGCAGAGTTTTTCAAAAGGTACGATAAAGAAATGATGAAGAATATTGGTGGCTTCAGTTTTCTTTTTGGTGAATTGAATTTTGAAAAAGTTCAAAATACAGCAAGTTCGAGTAACAATACTGATAGCGAAACTGATACTGATAATAGTACAAATGGGCCAAAGCGAATACGCCCTTTAAAAATTATTTCAAACCGTGGCGCGACCTCAGATATATTTTTACCGATACCGACAGGCATCAGCGCAAACAACTCAAAGGACCAAACGTTGAAAAAGGTCACCATGAATAATAGCAGTGGCAAAAAGCAACAGGCAGCTAAGGAAAATGCAAATGATGAGAATGCTGAGAAGGCAAGTAAAGACACTCAGTACAGAGAAAACAAATCATATATTGGTTTATCCAATTCCTTGTTTCTAGAACCATGGCCAAAAGTGCTTATTGGAGAAAATTTGCTCAACAACTTGGTTATAAATTCTATTACTGAATCCTGGAATGAGAATAAGCTCATCAAAGAAGCGTTCAAGTTGCTATCGTTTAACTGCATTACTCCCCATCATGCCAATAAACATCAGTTAAAACTGCAGGATAACAAAAGTTTCATTCTTAATAATGCCTCGTCATGCTTCCCCAATGACACTTCAACTGACGATGATTTGCCGGAAATGGATGAGGTCTTTGATGAAATGAAATCCTCAATATTTATTCCACCTTTGAAGACCAAATATTACCACGATGACAATTTCAAAGAAAATCCGTTTGTTGGTGATTATTACGGCACTCGCACTCAAACTGTGATTTTGCTCCGAAAGGATGGGATATTAAAATACATTGAGCGGAGTTTGCATACCATAGATCAAGTTAGTGAACCGAACCATGCTTTTGACATAACGCATATGTTTAACATTTTCAAAGAACGAGAAATTGAAAAAGTAAGACAACATGGTAGCTGTGGGCATAGTGTTGAAAGTGGCGGTATTAACAGTAAACGCGATTCGACTGGGCTGCAAAGTTTGGAAGTTCCAGGAAATTTAAATGGCGACGACGAGTTGGTAGCCGATGAAGATGAGTCAAACTATGCAGATGACGAGAACAGTATTTACAGCAATAGCGGCGCCAACCCAGGGGCCAATGTGCAAAGCAGTATTATTGGTGCCGGCGGGAGATGACGCTTTATTGAATTTTTCACGCTTTAGTTTGTGAGTCTACATTTGTCTTTTCTTGTCACAGCGTGTTGAGAATATATTATGCTAATGCCGCGTATGTATTTTGATGAAATGTTGTTCGCGTTATAGGATAGTTCGGTGTAAAGTGTAGTTGTGGAAGAGCGTCATATAACGGCACATACAAATGTGAATAATCATCTTTTCTGAAGTTTAGCCAAAATACTCAATTCATCTTCATTAATCTTTCTCTTGTGCCTGTTGATACCGTTCTTCTCATTTGCGCTTTCGGCCTCTCCGGTACATTCGAGTATATCGGACTCCAAAACATCGCTACCGATGGAAATCGTTTGCTTGTAACTATTCAAACGTAGCTTACCCGTCAAAAGCACTTTTACAGGGTTCTCGTTTATGGTCTGTGGGATCTTATGGCGCGATACGTTCACCAACTTCAACAAGATTTCGAGATCGAATTTGGTCTTGACGTGCATTGGCGCGGTGGCCCCACTCGAAATCACGAGGCCTGAGGACCGCGATGCTCGCACTAGGTTCTTTGTGACAGACAAGAAGTTCTTCCTTCCAAGGAACGCCGGATCATTGGTCGACAAGATGGCGGATGGCGCGCTGGTAGGGAAGAGCGTGTTATAGACGATTTCGAACCGTTTCCCCTTGGCGATACCGCTGTGGACCGCCTTGTTCCTGAGCCAGAAACGCAAGTTGTCAGCATAGTTGAAGGTGATGAGGTCGACCTCGAGGTTGGTGATGCACATCAGGAGCGCCTTGTCGTTGATGGGCTGAATCGCGATGATGTCGAATAAGTCGTTAAAGATTTTCATGCCGGGGAAGTCTGCCGGGTCGTTGAGGACGATGGTGAGTCGTGTGTATAGTTTGAGTTTTTTCGTAAAGGGCTCCTGAGCAAAGAGCGAGAGATCAATGGGGTTCACAAAGTCTTTCTTGGATATTTGCTGTAGCGTCTGCTGTTTGTTCTTATTCTTTTTGTTGGAAGTTGGATTGGCATTGGTGGAGGGCTGCGCATTGGAGGGATCAAGAAGGAAGTTGAGGGCAGCGTGGGTGTAATTGAGCTCGGAAAGCGTGAGAAGAATGTTCTTCATTTGTGCAATTTGCTGTGCCAGCGGCTTGGCCTTGTAATTGGTGACCGGCCAGGGTATGTTTAAATCGCAGAGCATCGTGGTTTGGGAACTTGGATGTTTGGAGTTTAGTTGTGACTTATAGAGTGCGCTTTGCTCAAAGGTGGGGTATTAACAATTCCGGAATTATATATTATAGTTTTCAGAAATAAATATTGAATGCTGCGATGAGACGATTTAATTATCATAAGCGTTGTGTCAAAGCACTGTCATCGCCAGCCACCATAGTCCTACTACTACACATTGAAAAATAAATTTTTTTCTGTTAAACATTTGGTTAGAAGCACGCGACACATCTTTATGCATGTCAGCGCAGAGCATTCCTAATGCTGCGGGAATAGGTAGTAGCCTGTGAAATTAGGCGCTTTACTGTACTAGTAGTGGGAGAAGATGTCCTTGCATGAGACCGCCTCTTATCTATGATCGGGTAATATCAGCTGCTGTACGAACAAAAGGCTAGCTGCAGCTGGTGCCTTAATTAAAGGCAACGAGAAAACGTCAGCCTCCAAAAGGCCGCACACAAGTGTAAGAAAAAGGGAAAGGCAGTCCGTATTGGCATAGAATGCTGCAGTTTGCGCTGGCAGGCACAGACTATAAATGTGGGCAAAGAAAACTGTGGAAGGGCTTAGTACAGGGCACAACATACCCCTATTGTGGACCAAGGACAGAGGGGGGGGGGGGGGCATGGCGGATGATCCAACGCGAGGGGCGGAGACACAACTGACTGCGCTAATTGCCACCGCTACACTTCACTTGAACCACCATTCTTGCTCCTTGCTTTTGTAGCCGCTCTTCTCCGCTATGTTACTTTGGTGTTTTTATCCATCGTTACAGCCAGAGCAGACGCCACGAGTATATAGTGCTCCATACAAAAGGTTAGTATACTAGCGGGCAAGCGCTGGCAAGCCTATGTTGCGCAGGGCGCATGCGCATGCATAGGTAGGCCTGACTCAGCTCATTAGCGAAGAAATGGAAAAACATTATGGCGCTTCTTTGTCCTCGTCTTGGTCTTCTCCATCTCCATCTCCGTTTCTAGCTTCTTCTTGTCCTTCTTTTAGAGGGTCCATGTCTTCTTGATTGCCGCCAGCACTTTGTCCACTAGTTGCTCCTTCCTCTCGGCTGCTATCCCAATACCTCCCTTACTACAATTGCCCCTCGTTTTCCGCCATCGCAACTGAGCGGCTTATCGTCCCACAGACTGAAAAATACATAAAAAAGCAGGCCACCGAATAAATGCTCTCTGCCCGCCATGCCCAGCCCGTCCTTCAAAAACTCCCCTGAAAACATGCTCACAAGGTCCTCGCGAGTATTGGGCAATTTGACAGCCTCTGGCGTCTCTGGAACAATACCTGCCGACGACGCAATGTCCGAGCCTGCCAATCCGGATGAGTCCACTCCCTTGATCAACAACGAGCTCCAGATTCACCAGCGAACCGCCGAGCTTTCCTCGTTTGACTTTGATAGGAACGCCACTAATAACGCCCATCCTAACAGCATCTCCAATAATGTCTTTAGCAACAACTACAACGACAGTCTTATCCAGGAAGATTTGAACGCAGGCATTGACATGAGCGATGCCAATGAGGATTTTTTGGATGACGTGAATAGTAGCTATTTCCCCCACGGACCTGGCAATGCAAATACCAATAATATATACAGCTATAATCCATTTCACAAGCAGCAAAGTCAGCCGCAAGAAAGCCCGGGCCATCTAACCGTCCCGGATGACCAGCCGCAGGACTTGGAGTCTTTCAACACTTTGCTCGGCAACCAGAATAATCCCTCTAGCAACGAGTACTTCGAGTTCAACCAGAATCTCAATAACAGCGATGTTCACTCACTATCGAAAGCCTCTTCCATTATAAACTTTACCAAAAAGATCAACCGTTCGGTTTCCAGCAAACTACTAAACATCCATAAAGATAGCAGCGGCAGCAACAACAATAACATTGGCGATGAGTATGGCTTGCTGCACTCGCAGCAGTTTTTGCCGCAATCAAACTTTTTCAACTTTTCTTCCTCCTCAGATGGCAATCTCAAGCCGATAGTGGATTTGGCTTACGAGTCTTTAGAATTGTTACCATGTGTGTTTCTTGGGTTGCTTCTAAACGTTCTTGACGCTTTATCGTATGGTATGATTGTTTTCCCGATCAACAAGCCACTTTTTGCGGATTTGGGCCCTTCAGGTTTATCCATGTTCTATACTTCATGCGTGGTCTCTCAACTTGTGTTTTCCTTAGGCGGGTCTGCTTTCAAGTCAGCAGTCGGTTCCGAAATGATTGAGATCACTCCATTTTTCCACTCTATGGCCATAAGCATTATGCACAGCATCGGTACCGACGAGACCTTAGTTAACAAAGATTCGATTGTGGCAACCACTGTAACATGTTACTGCGTTTCTTGCCTTTTGACCGGCTTGGTGTTTTTCCTGTTGGGTAAATTCAAATTGGGTCAATTGATTGGCTTTTTTCCAAGACATATCCTTATAGGTTCGATTGGTGGTGTTGGTTACTTTTTGGTAGTCACTGGCATAGAGGTCACCTCAAGGCTCACCACCAGCTTTTCATACAACTGGGGAACAATAGAGTTTTTGTTCACGGGCTCTACTTTTATCAAATGGAGCTCCTCCGTGCTCATCACTGTCATATTGGTGTTGATGCAAAAATTTAGCAAAAGACTAACTAGCTTTTCTTTGTTATTGCCAGTTTACTTTATTACAATCTTTGCCTTTATTCACCTACTCATTTGGCTAGTTCCAGGCTGGAGCTTGGAATCTGCTAGAGAAAACGGTTTTGTGTTTGACATTGCATCAAACAGCGCTTCAAAAGCCGCAGGCAATGAATCATGGTACCATTTTTACTCATTATTCAAGTTCAAGCTTGTCAGATGGGGCTTGATCCTTGAGCAATTGCCTTCTATGTTGGCATTGACATTCTTTGGTATGTTACATGTCCCAATCAATGTTCCTGCGTTGGCTATTTCTGTTCAGCACGATGACGTTGATTTGGACAGGGAATTGGTTGCTCATGGTTACTCTAATTTTATTGCTGGCTGTGTTGGTTCCATTCAAAACTACTTGGTGTACTCTAACTCTCTCTTGTTTATAAGGTCGGGTGCAGGTGACAAAAGATTGGCTGGTATTTTATTAGCAATTTCTACCGCCATTATCATGTTTATTGGTCCAGGTTTAATCAAGTTTATCCCAGTATGTGTTGTTGGCTCCTTGATTTTTTTGTTAGGATATGAGTTGTTGAAAGAGTCCTTGTACGATTCATACTCAAAGTTGTCCACCTTTGACTACACCACCATCATTATTATCATTGTCACTATGGGTCTTGTTGACTTTGTCTATGGTATTTTGTTGGGCGTCTTGATTGCCTTTATTTCATTTGTAATTGAAAACGCTAATCAAAATCCTATCAAAAAGGTTTTCACTGGAGAAGTGGCTCGGTCAACTATCAAAAGGAACCATTTTACAAACACATTTTTGAAGAATGTGGGCAGCCAAACATTGATCGTCAAGTTGCAAGGTAACATCTTCTTTGGTTCTATTGGCAAGATTGAAAAAGAGGTGAAAAAATGTTTTGAGCAAAATCAGAATGAGTATAATTTCCGATACTTGATTTTGGACTTGGGCTCGGTGTTATCTGTAGACTACACCGCTGCGGAAGGTTTCCAGGGCATTAAAAACTTCACCAACAAGAACAATTCCTACTTGATTGTCTCATCCATTAATAGTGACTCAATTTTCAAATCGTTATTGAATGTTGGTTTAATTGATACCTCTCACAAGCCAGATAAAGATTCATCTACGCAGTTGTTCCATGACTTGAATTCTGCTCTCGAATGGTGTGAAAACGAGTATTTGCTCAGCATTTATAATATCAGGTCTCGCCAGCAGCTGCAGCAATATCAACCAAGAAGATCAAGAGTTGGATCTATGGTATCCTCAAAGAACAATTTTGGACTGCAGAACAGTAGCAATACGAATAGCAATACAAATTACGGGTCTACTGCAAATGTTACTTCTTCACCAAGACAACAGCCTCAACAGACGCCTAACACATTATCTATACCAGGAGCCCAGAGCCAGGCCAGCAACCAACCAGATGATTTCAAGTACAACTTGACGGAATCCTACATGAACCCAATGTCGTTAATGAATAATCCTAGCGGGTTTGGCTCACCAAGGCAGCGTAATATCATTAAGGCTATCAACAAATCGGTCAATGAGGAAAACATGCTCCACAACAACCCGTTACTACTGCGTCAATACAGTAACACTTATTCACCTAGTGGCAGTACTAATGTTGGCGGCAATAGCAAGATTGGTAATTTGAGTGCGGCAATAGCAAACGGTGGGAATGCTGCTCCACCGTCTCCGAAAACCAAAATCAGCCGCAAAATTTCCACATCAAGCGCTAAAACCAATAACGCTGACGGCAGCAATACTGTTAGCGGTGCAGAGCACATTGACCAGTCAGAACAGGCATTGTTGAAACTTTTATCAAAGACATTCAAGGGCATATCCAATAAGCAAGAATTGTTTTGGAAACCCTTGCTTCCATACTTGAAAGAAATCACCATACTAAGAGAGACGAGCTACTATCCGCATTATGGCAGCCATTCGGTAACGGCTAATGATATTCCTGTCTACGAGGCCACGTGTTCTGGCGGCGACACTATTGTACCCAGCACTGTCTCGGTCATTGCGACCACTGCTAATGCAGCAGGTAACGCCAGCGGCGGAGCAGCATTCGGTGATGAGACTGACTCGCGCGGCTTTTTCTTTATTATTGAGTCTGGCTTGATCGAGATCAATTATGACTATCATAACCAGGGTAAAATCTCAGAGACCTTGGTACCTAAGACCGCGTTCGGCTCCTTGGGCATAAAGTCATCTTTGCACGCCAACAACATGCCTCATGCTAATAGCACTTTATATGGGTCATTGTTTATGGCAAACAGCAAGTTCAATCCGACAAGGAACTTGAAAATCACCGCTTTGAAAGACTCTAAGATCTGGAAGCTTACGTACGACGATTACAAGAAGTTGGCCACAAGCTCCGACCCAAGGTTGAACGAGGTTGCCAATGAGTTATTATTAGTGGAGATTAATTTGTTGAGCGAGAGGTTTGACAAGATCACCAGTTTCATTTTAATTTCGAGCTAGACAAAATTGTATTCTTCTTCTAATCTTTTTTGTTATTCCTGATCATCCATCTACCCGTTTTCCATAGTCTATATAGATTTGCCATGCGTTTTTCGTTGTAATATCAGTTTTTGTCTTCTTGTTGTTTTTCTTCAGTTTTTTAGGACATACTCTTTGCCAGACAGTTAATTTATATTCCATGTTGTTATGCTAGTAATAGGGAAAACCCTATAGAATAGACTCAAACCAGAAACAAGGGGCCTTTTTGAGTTCAAATATAGAGAGAGAGGACAAATCGCGTCGAACCGCCTGTGCTGTAGCAAAAGGGGAGAATGAGGACCGAGGTGAACAGTGCCCCTTATCGTCCGCGTGAAAAGGAAGAACTGAAGAAAAAGAAAACAATAACAAAAAGACAATAGAAGAAAGAGAGGAAACGAGAATCACCAAGGGTGGGAAATGGAGGCTCGAGTACATGCATTTCTATTGCCTTGCGAGGGAGCCCAAGAGGGGCATAAGGTTCGCATACCCTTTCGTGACACTATTGTCCTGTTCTATGCTGTGTCTCCCAGGCTATAGGCAGAAGGAAGGAGAGCGATAGCTAGAGAGACAGAGCACAAGCTGTGTTGGGGGCAACAGAGGAAGGATTTGACGGCGAATTGTCGCTGGACATGATGGATGGCGATAATAAGCACACTATGCACCACATGAACACTCCACCCCGCTTTGGAATGTGTGGACGAGAGAGCGAGCGTACGTTCAGCGTGCTTCAGCAACGCCACCAGAGCTCTCCGCTGCTGTCCGCTCCATTCCTCAGCGAGAGCATCAAAGGGTGGAAGGACAAGAGACTTGTGTGTATATGGCCGGTCCTCTTAGAGTCATCTTTAGAAGCCTCAGGGCCTCCGCTGACCAATACTGACAAATGGGGCAGCGCCTCATAACCAGTGCTCTCGTGCTGCAGGCGATCCTCCTTCCGAGCAGAAAGCATCGTTATTTCTCCATCAGCAGCCCATTAATCATCACCTCCGGGTCCGCTTTCAACAGCACGCCCCGGTTTCTCCCTATATAGCGCCACATCTTCCGTCAGCGTGTGCCCAACTCTGCTCAACAATCTCCACAACATCTCCACCACATCCTCACCGCTGCCAGCTGCCGCAACATGACCACGTCCAACGACATCTTCACCCCTATCCCGGAGGCCTTGGAGCTCTTCAAGAACGGCGAGTTCCTCATTGTCATGGACAACGAGGACCGTGAGAATGAGGGCGACCTCATCATCGCTGCCCAGCACATCACTGTGGCCAAGATGGCCTTCCTTGTTAGAGAGTCCTCGGGCTACATCTGTGCCCCGCTCTCCGTCGCGCGCGCGGACCGTCTCAAGTTGCCCTTCATGATACCCCCAGAAGCTCAGACCGATCGCCATGGCACTGCCTACACTGTCACCGTCGACTACGCCCACGGCACCACCACCGGCATCTCCGCCGCCGATCGCGCCTTGACGTGCCAGCAGCTCGCCAGCGACACTGCTGCCGCCGGCGACTTCTTGAGACCGGGCCATATTGTGCCCTTGCGCGCCGTCGATGGCTTGTTGCTGGCCAGAGAGGGCCACACCGAAGCCGCCGTCCAGTTGTGCGCACTGGCCGGTCTCGCCGACGCCGCTGTCATCTGCGAGTTGGTCAGAGAGTCCGATGGCATGATGCAGAGATTGCCGGACTGTATCAAGTTCGGCAAGAAGCACGACATCAAGTTGATTACCATTGAAGCTTTAAAAAAGTATGTCGAGGAGCAATAGGAAGTCCGCTTAGTGCTTTTACGCAACCGCAGTAACTAAACAACTATACTTTGGTTGTGCCTCTACAAAAGTTGACTTGATTGCAAAGGACTCTTTCAAACCGATCTTTGGCCCGCTTTTTTTTCTCTTACCTTTGCTCTTTTTCTCATTCTTTGGTGATTACGCTCCATAATTCTTGATTATAGATTGTCCACTTTTTTGTTTCCTTTTTTCTTTTTCTCACATTATTTACAGTTGTACACCAATAAAGTATCGTAATTTGTGGCTCTTACTACGCCCTTCCTTACCGTGTTTCCCTGACTATAGGTTGCACTGGGCCGTGGAGCTCTCCCCCGGCATTTGCCCTCATTGAGTCGGATGGCATGTTGGGAACACTACATGATGTGCGGATATAACGCTGCATGGCGCCGATTAGGAATATCTCCGTTCTGAGATCCCCCGCAGGGCACATAGCGGAAGAGTTTCGTGCAAAACAGAGATACTACAACGCTATAACAGCGTGTAGGACTTCCAAACGTAGAACGTGAAATAATTGGAAGCCACGACAACTGGTGTTCGTCATTTGATGAAATAATGCCGTATTATTGGAAGTGTATTAATATAAAAAACCAATCTGTTTTTTGGTTTTCTCAAAAATAAAAACAGAACAAAAACAAAAAAGCCAAGCATAAGCGCATTGGATGAGGGAAGTGAGTAACACTGGCACGTTGAGTAATGATGTCTTGTGGTAGTGATAACGGAAAAGAGAAGAACCCTTGGGAAGAATTTTGTGAAGCACGAAAAAAAAACTAAACTTTAAATAAACAAACCAAAGTCATTGAAGCTATGAACAGCCTTCTTGAAAACCTTTCTTTAAGCACTTTTATAAATCCTTCAAAAACTTGGTACGTTCGCGTCTTGGGCCAATCTCTTCCGGCTTGAGAGCGGTGCCTGGCACAAGGCTTCTCTCAGGCCCGAACGGGATTATTCTCTCCGCAGCAAACTCATGGAACTTCTTCTCCGGCTGGTTCAACTGCAAGCTCTGGAAAAGCTTCTGAATCGAGCTTACCCTCGTGGCAAACTCCCTGTTGGCGTCTGCGACGTCTGTAACGCTGTTCTGGCTACCGAGCAAGGACTGCAAGAGGCTCTTGTCGTGCGACTTCTCCCAGGACTGGTTTGCGCCATAGACGGTCAAAGTGGCCACGGAGACACCAATCAAGTAGAGGACATTCTTATTGAGCAAATTCTCAGCCGGTGCGAGCTCTGGCCCGTGATGGCCGTGGTGATCGTGATCGTGGCCGTGTTCATGGGCATGGGCATTGGAGACTTTAGTGCAGGCAGAGAAGGATCTGGCCGTTATCAAGCGGCCAGCGAGCCTCAATGGAGCGCTGGAACGAGCAACTGGGAACATCTTGTGTTGTACAATTAGAATAGCTGGTGTGCAAAGCGTTGCCTTTTTGTTGGGCTCTCCTAGGCTGTTGGTAATCTAGCTGGGGCTCTCTCTCTTTCACTCTGGAATACTGTTCTGTCTACTCTTTTGTCATTATTAATTTTTATTTGGCGCGTTCTGATTGGAAAACTAAAGGCACCTGCCAGCCAACGGCCGGGTGGCCCCGGCGCAGGTCACATGAAATACTTTACTGTTCTATATTATACCAGCTGTATATTTTACACAGGCAGACGAAACGATTCCCCTTTCTAATTGAAAAGCTGCAACTGTAATTCCAAAAGGGATGCATCACGTACTTGTATCACCCGTAAACTCTACTGGCCAAAATCAAAAAAAATCAAAACAGTCTATTATAAGAGCGTAAGCATATAGTATAATCAATATAAAAGCACCACTACCAACCAAACATCTTAGAAATGAAACCGCCAGAGTTGTCGTTATCCGCAGCAGGAGCATCTCTGCTGTTTCTGATAGAGCACCGGCTGGCCACAGTAACGGCGGATCTCGTACGGCTCGGTCTTCTGCCGCGGTGGTAGTTTTTACTAGACCTGGCACCAAGGTACTCATTTCTGTCGGTCCTTGAGCGGGTTTCCGAGACGAGGTCTTTGTCTTCCTCGTTCTCCTCCTGCCCTTCGTCCATGATGATGTTGTATATCTCCTTGGCGTTCATAAGACTGCTGCTATTCTTAAGCCCGTGGTATCTCGATCTTGACGACATCACCGACTTTGGACCACCAAAGAACGAGTAGTACGATCTGGTATCGTCATCGTTGTTGTTATTGTTATTGTTGTTACTCTTCATGTTGCTGTGCCTGATAGTACGCTTGTTGGCCTTGCTAGCGGTACTGTAAAAAGATCCGTAGTCCTTTAAGCTGCCGTACAAATTGTCGCGATTCTGCGGCTGATGCTTCGTTGACCCAGCCACGCTCGTCTTGTTCTGAGTATTGTTCCTGTACGCGTAGGTTCCGCTGCTGTAGTAGCTGTTGATCTCGTCATTCGTGGAGTGCGGCTGGTAGTTGATGAGGTTTCTCGTGCTGCTCTGTTGGGCCTGGCGTCGGTTCAAGCGTGCACTAGGCTTACTGGTGGATGATTGCCTAGTTGGGAAACGAAGCTCCGGCAACATTGGAGCGCTAGGGTTGATGCTTCTCAAAATTTCCAAGTTTTCGTCATCGTCAAAATCGTCATCTTCCTCTTCTTCTTTAAGCTTCTTCTTGTTCACTTCTTTGTCATTCAAGTCCATCCAGCTGGTGGTGTTCAAGTACAAAGAGCTTCGCTTTTCTTTTTTCTTGTCCGAGAGATTTTCCTTATTATTAGCGTACTGGCTTTTGAACTTGGCGACAACATAGTCCTTGTCGTAGTGTGCTGCTGACCTACGCTTCAGTTGGAATATCTCAGTACTGACGTCGTTATTCAACTTGACAGTCAAGTCTTTGAGTAATTGTGGATTCTGGAAATCGTCGTCTTCCTCGGCAATTTCATCCAAAAGACTGTCATCAGAAGAAATGGACGAAGCATTAGAAGAACCTCTCTGTAACCTATTTTCCTCTTGTGGTAAATCGCGTAGCATATCTGATTCGTCTGGTTCTTTAGCATTTTCGGCACCAAACCTTGGTTCTTCTGTAATAGCATCAAAATCGAGACAATGGTGATTGCCTTCTTTGCCCTCATTGTTCGCATACTTTGATACATCCTTCTCATTCTCCTTTTTCAATTGGTTTCTCACCTTTTCTTCAATTTTTTCCTCAATAAGTTTATCAATATAGGTGTTGTAGTCAGTAGCCACCGTGCTGTTATTGTCTACCAAGTTGCTCTTCAGCATGTTGGCCGAACTGTTGTCTATCAGATTGGTACCTGCAGTAGCACTGTAATTCGAAGGAGAGCTCTCCATATCATTAGCGTTGCCGCTAGCATTCGCGCCAGCGGCATAGTATCCAGCGTCGCCATTATCTTCCCTCTTGGCACCCGCACCTGGTCTTTGCTTGGTTTTGGTTTTGAAAAATTTACTCAATCTGTTACCTAAATGGCTCTTGTTTCTTCTGTTCGCTAAACTGCTGCTATTGCTGGCATCCGATGGCAGCCTGTGGTCGTTTTGAGTGATTTTAGGTAACTGCTGTTGCTGCTGTTCCAGCGTTTGCTGTTGCGACTGTGTTAGTTGCGAGTGGGATAACGACTTGTTAGATGAATTTTCAAAGCTGGTCCGTGAGCTGGCGTTTCTCTGCTGTTGCTGTGAATGCTGTTGAGGATTAGGCTCTCTAATCTTTTGTGTCTTCTTTGGAATGTACACTGGCTCTTTTAAGGAAACTTGCTGCAATTTCAGCTGTATTGTTGACAGCACAGCCATTGATGATCCGATAGGGAACATGTCAATAAAGCAACATGACTTCTTAAAAATCTTTTCCATTTCCTTAATCAAGCTCATGTAATCGTCTGGGTTATTTTTCATCACAGAGTTCTGGATCTCGAATATGATCTTCCAGAATCGTTCAGGATGTGAAAGCATTAAAATGAAAGTATAATCATTGACTTTAAAAACTTTCAATCTTGGTAATAATGGGTGCACAAACGTTTCTCTAGTAGTTTTACTGCCCCCACCGCACGACAAATACGTCACGCCGGCTTCAATTTCGTAAATCTGCAAGATTCCATGAGCTATCAATCTGCCTTTGGAACTCAAGTTTCTTCTTCTGCTGCTTATGCTATTAGTATCGTCATTATCGTAGTCTTGGACAACGTCCAACGAATCATCACCCCCATCGTTGGATAAAATCTCGGTAATATTGCTACGGATAGACTCGATAGAGTCCACTCTTCGTAGCGAGTACATGGAGTCCATGGAAGTGACTCGGCGTAGCTGGGAAGGCGTGTGGGCATTGTACGTGAAAATTCTCGCTTTATCAATCGATATAAGGACGCTCTTTCCACTATTAAAGTTGTCGTCTGAGATGATGCTGCTGTGGTGATTGTAAAGGGAGGAGCTATTGGAGACCAAGCTCGACCTTCTGGACGATACGTTCTCTCTATTGATGTTGAGCATGTGCATGGCTGCGTTCACGTTGCTGTAACTTGGTTGGCGTTTCGGTATACGCTCTTTCTGCTGCAATGGCTTCTTTTGAAAGTGCTTGACTCCCTCTCCAGTGATACTCTTGTTCCCGTTTTGGTGGTATTTGGTACCATGTATTTTGTTGAAGTTGATAGAACTGCGAGGGCCGTCTAGCTGATTTTGTCTAATCTCCTGGCTGCGACTCAGTTTCGGCTGACTCTGCTTTGGGTGTAACTGGCCTTGAGGCCTCTGTTGGGGGGCGGAATGGATATTCGGGAGCTGCTCCTGCTGTGCTATATTCTGTGGTTTATATTGTTTGAATTGTTGGCTGGAAGTGGAATGCTTATTCCACAGTCTTCTTTTCAGAGAAGTGCCTGACAGTTTCTGATTCGGCTGCGACATGATGATGCCTGTGACATATAGAGCTTTTTCTTACCCTCTTTACAATCCTGTTTCACGCATAAATTACCGGCAAGATATGTGCTATGATAAGAAGACTGGATGGCTTGTCGTGGAGATACCGAGATTCGATCCACCAGTTGGTATAAAAATCTAAACAGGTAAATCTAGTTTCCAGAGACCAAAAGCTAACTAAAGAAAACAAACATGCGTCAGTTCTTCCAAAGCTGTTTGAAACCAGCTGCTTAAGGCTCTGCCAACCTTTGAGACTTCTTGTACCGCAATAGGCTCTGCTTCTCTAGCGACGTGTCAACCGATGTTGATAGTATTGTTGTTTCTGGATCGCTACGTTCTGCGGTACAGAACAGCGCGCTGCTTTTCCGCCCGTGTCTGTGGGGATTTCCTATGGTTGCCCGGCCGGTTCCGTCAGCGATGCGCGTTTGGCGGCACCGCGTTCTATAGATTCACAGGTATTTAGTAGCGAGGGCAGCGAGGAAGCGAAGAACTTCTAGCCCATTCGTAGTGATACGACTTTTCCAGAGACCATGAAACTTGAAGTTAAACTAGCATTAGGCGTCTCACAAACGGGCGTTGCCTTGTATGGCTTTTTTGGAAGTAGAAAGCCTTTGGATGACAGCCCTGTACACAAATTGAAAACTCTTTTGATTGCTCTGTAATAATATCCAAGGACAGAGCCAGAAAAGGAGAAAATAAAGTGTCTGGAAAGTTTTGAAGGTCTCCGAGAAAAAAATAGCCTACTTTGGCATAGAGTTTGTTGGAAATTATGAGCATTAAAATGCTCCTCTATGTACGTACTTTGTAGAAACAGATGATAGCAAAGCAAATGGTTCAGGTCAGCTTTTCTGTTCAAGCCCTGTACCTTACATTATTAGTTAATTGTAGTAAAACACAGTATTTATTTGTAGTCAAGTATATAATTTTTTAGCGGGTAAGCACAGCAGACATTTTCTTATGCATGTTGAAATCGCGCGTTCATAAATTTAGACTTTACCAGCAGTGACAGCAACATTGGCAGCAATTTAAACTGTGAAGACAGCAGTCTCAGGCACCTTATTTCCCCTTGCAGGATTCACAGTCAGAGTGGTCTTCGCCTTCTGGCTCGTTGGAGTTGACAAAGATATTGTTGTTGTAAAATTGCATTTCGTTTGTAAGAGGATAAAAGTGGTCGGTTAAAAACTTGATTGGTTTTGTGATGATGAACAAAAGAAAATAAAATTTCCTCTACACAGAAGGATTCAATATAGGGGACAAACTTCCTGCTTTATACCGTATTCTCAGAGTGTCCGAAGTCAGTCTTCCTGGCCCCAGGGAGAAATGAATATGCTCGCGCGGCTCACAAGACAAAGAAAACAACCTTTGAGGTTATGTTGTCACGCAACCAGCCAACACGAATCGCTATATAAGAGTCAATCGAAGTCCTTATTTTCATGCATTGGGCGGTCCCGAGTAAATCCTCGTGTAGGGGATGTCATCATTCTTGCCCTTTGGGGAAATCATTAATTAATCTTAGAAGCACTTGTGGACGAAAACAACGCATAATACCGACATTTCCAAATGAGTACAGAGCAAGGGGCGGAATTACGAGCGCAATAGTGGAAAGATTTTGCAGGAGTCAATTTTTTAAGGGCTTAGGTCAAGATGTTTTTGGTTGAAATTGCTGGTCTTTAGTTGTCTGGGTATGAAGAATGCAATTTTTTGACACTGCCACAACCCTTTGCCTTGAATAGAGCCTTACATTCTTTCCACCTAAAACTCACAAAAGTGTTATAAAAAATAAGATGAAAACTTAAAGGTTTGGAGATCTTTAGGAGGGCCGATCTCATTGTTGCCTTAACCAGGATTAGGGTGTTGAATTTAATTCGCATTTGCAAAAGTGCATGAAGTTTTGATCCACAAGGGGCAAGTATACATTGAGGGCAAATGATTCACGTAGGTATCGCTTACACTTACCTTAAATATTTGCTAGGATACGGCAAATAACGCATGGTAGCTGACTCGAATGAAATCAAGGAAGGGGATGGCTACTATCTTATTTTGTTGACTTAGAGGAGAGTAATTCCCTAGAGAAGTTAACTTTTTAATGTAAAGATAGTAAACCCATACTTTGTTTCAAGGGTTTGCTAATTTTTGCAGTTGTATTTTATCTTACACAAACTAAAGCTTCATGAAAGAAAGAGAAAATCATTAGTTTGAAGAGGTAGGTTTTGAGATTTGTTTTAGGATGTTTCAACCTGTGAAAACGTTTATACACTCCCATCTAACAATTGTTTTTGTGTTCTGTATTTTAGAGCCTTGATAGGCTTCTTACATTATTTCCATAAAGTTTTTGCTACAAAGAAATGTGTGGTAAATGTTCGTAGATAAAAGATTTGTTTGATCTCGAAAAGATAGCTGTAAAGCGCCCGTCTTTTGCAGCGATTAGTCGCGAAAAAGACTGGGGCGTGCGGAAAATAGTAACGCCGAGCCGCTTTAAAGAATAGATGGGTCCTTTCAAAAAGTGCCATCTACAATCGTATAGTTGAGCAGCAGGTGACAGGCTTGACCTTGAAGGACCTAAGTGTTCAATCACGAAGTCATCCAGGTCAGCGATAGTGACAGCTTATTGCCTAAGTCTTGAAGATAATTCGTTGATAGAGCAAAATATAATGGCGTCCGCTATCAATGGAGCATTTCTCGGAGCGTACAGGTTCTCCAAGCATCCCATCACCATTTACCATATTCCATCTAAGCTTCCCTCCAATTCAATAGCCCCATCTCTTACAAAGGAACAGCCGCCTCTAGTTGTCCTCGTCCCTGGCAACCCAGGCATTGTCGACTTTTACATCCCATTTCTCAACAGGCTTTACTCGCGGTACAGCAACTATGAGATACTATGTATATCCCATTCAGCTCATGATGCGGCTTCCCTAGCACTAAACAAATTGGGTGTCTCTGTGTGGAACAAAACTTATTGGAATTTATTTCAAAAAGAGAAGGTGTACAATCTTGAGGAGCAGGTTGCGGCCAAAGTCGAGGTAATTGAGAATTTCGTCAACTATGAAAATGGCGATTTGAATAAGCCGAAAACTGAAAGTTCAATTAGTGGCACAAGCAAATGTTACGAGCCGCAAGAAAGAGATGTCATAATCATGGGCCATTCTGTGGGAGCGTACATTGTCCAGAGAGTGGTATCCCAAATTATGGCAAAACAAAGATCCCCAAGTACTGAGGGAAAGTCCAGCATAAAGATCAACTTCAAGCTTGTAGGATTGGTGTTTCCTACAATCATCGATATTGGAAAAGCAGACAGTGGAGTTTTGCTTACGAGGCTTAATAATTGGTTTTCCAACCTAGGAAATATTGTCGCCTACCTTGTCATACTCTTACACTTGATTGTTCCAAAGTTTTTACTCAACGCTATAATCTCTCACTTTGTCAAGGTTAATCATACGGATACAAGGATAGCAGGCAGTAGCACTGAGGATATTCTGTCTGCCAGTGATACGGCTAAGACTTTGGATGATGGGGCCAATCTTTCGGTTGAAAACTCAAAAAATAAAAAAGAAGCCGTCTTGAAATGTGTGCACAAGTTGATAGATCATCCGCTTGTAGTGAAACAGGTTTTAGGGCTCGCCAAAGATGAAATTGAAACCATCAAAAACGATACCACCTTCAATGACGCTTTTTTCTTTCAAAATAGTTTGTCTACAGGCAGTACCCAAAAGTATAAAATATGGGCATTCTTCGCACAGAAAGACCATTGGGTCAATGATAATACCAGAAAGTACATTAAGGAACGATACTTTAGCAATGCTAATAAGTATCAGGAGTGCAACGCGGTGGACGAGTTATTGAAGTTGAAACATAGTTTTGTTATCAATCACAGCGATCAGTTTGCCGATATTACAACTAAAGCAATTGACGAACTTCTAGAAAATGACTAGTCAAAAGTGCATATGAATAGGCCTTTCCATAAATATACAAGTTTCTTGCAAACTTCACGTACCGTTTTACTAACTTTTGAATTCTGGCTCGTAGGCTATGTCAGTGGTAGAGCAAGCAGATGTAGCACCCGTTTGTTTGGTATAAAATTGTTTGCAGCCCGCGCGCAGATCAAAAGAATAAACAGTAAACAAAACATAGCAGAGTCTCTTTTGTACAGAGACTTTGTGTCAGTGGATAATATAACCCCAAAGAGGCTGAAAAATAACTGGACGAAGTTTTATGTTATTTAATCTTCATTGATGTTATTGTCTCATTAAATTTCAAAAACGTTTTTCGAGCACGCTTTTCGTCAAGTCAAGCCCTCGTAGATTTACAGAATATAAACTGAAACAAGACGGAGAACAACTCAAGAATAGCCACTTGTGATGACAACAAGCTCCAAAGACCTCCAACAGTTACTTCAAAGGCACAATGAGTCGCTTATGCTCATACACTCAGAGTTTCAAAAGTTGAACCGCATAAATGAGCAAATAAGAACCAAATTTGGATCTCTTTTGATCAAAGGCACCATAAATACAGACTTTGACACTAAATATACACAGAATCACCAGCGCCCTTTCAGTCCAGATGCTAAAGGATCGTTAATTGGCTCACAGGCTCCAACTTCTTCATCAAACACGTTCAATGTGTCTAGAGATAATGTGAATGCGGATAATAAAAGTGCTTACAATACGGACGGGGGAAACACGCCATACCAACAGACAAACCATTCGGAATCAATGTTTGATGAGATTGTCACGGATAATAGAGCCCTCCTGCGTGCCGCTTACGATGAAGATCCTAAAGAAGAAAATAATGGACTTCAAGCACCTGGTATGAATGACTTTGAAGCAACGCTGCGAGCATCGATACTTCGACAGTATGACGCTGGTACTAGAGGCAACGAATTTGAGGACGAGGAAGATGAAGGTTTCAATAGTCGCGAATTTAGTTCTATGGATGAGATTGATGAAAGCGAAGGGGAGATACGCGAACAAAATCAAAATGAGTTTTTCTTCAATGATGAAAAGAAGGACCAAATACCCAACCCTGCATATCCAGATCAAAAGATTAACAATGATGATGGCATAGATAATGATTTAGTTAAAGCAACTCAAAATTTAAAAATACAAGGCAAATCGCCTAAGCACTCAACTACGATTGAGTCGCTCCATAAGGATGCTTCGTTTTTAGACAGCTCATCCCCTAATCAGGATCCTGAAGTTACGCTGCAAGCAGATAGAGTTGATGTTCAGATACCAGAAAGATTCGAAGCCAAGCCAAACGCACCAGTTAAGCATGAAATCAAGCAAGAGGCCCAGGAAGATGCTAAAGTTTTCGAAGAGCTTAAACATGAAGACAGTGGCAAAGCTGTCAATGAACTATCTGACTTTGGAGTTTCAAATGGTGAAAGACAGCTTAACAAACTAAACTTGCAGTTACTTGATGTCAATAATAATTCTATTGACGCCCGCACCATCCAATCATTAAAGCAGTTAATGGGCAAATCGACAGACTTTGTCACCCAAGAATTGGAGATAAATCCAAATGCAGAAGCAGAGGAAAATAATATTATTAACAGCGAAAACAATGAAGTATTGAGTAGCCAGCTCCATAATTATAATCAGTTATTGCATGACAAAAGTAACGAATTTGTGAACAACTTAAATACAGTAATTAACAGTTTTAGCTGAGATATTTTGTTTCCAATAAACATTAAACATAGATCGGAGAAGATATCTAGTTATCTTCTTTTATTTGCAACATCACTTGGAATTGTATTTGTAAACAATATTACACTACTTAAATTGGGCACTACATCAGTGTAAATCGTCTTGAAATATTTTATGATATCAATAGAAAAACATAATACGTTTATAAATACAATTAAAAGCAAAAAATTTCAAAACACCGATAGAATGATCTCGTGAACAAAATCAACACAATATAAAAGACTAAACAAATTTGAAATGGATATATATGAATTCATAACATTTACAATGATCAGATATCAAGAGAAAGTTTACTCTTTTCACTTGGCAATAACTTTTTACCCTTTGGCTCAAACTCTTCCTTTACCTTTTGTCTTAACGTGGCTTCTTCCTCCTCGGTGAGTCTGTACACCACTTCATCTGGGGAAACAAAGGAGAACTTGCCAAAGGCAAACTCTCTGTCACTTAATTTACTGAGAACATATAACTGCATTCTGGTGTATCTGACAACAGATTCCAAGGCAACATAGTCAATCTTCTGTTGGGCGTTGAACAAATTTCTCCATATAGCGTAAGCCAAGGTCAAGTCATCGGTGACGAAACCTTCATCGTATGCCAATATGGCACCTCTCAACTGGGTGTGGAACTCCTTCAAGTATTGGTCTCTAATTCTGCCGGACGTCACATTCATCTCGTTGGCGAGTCTGAGCTCAATGTCTCTAAAGAATCTGTCGACAAGTTTCTGCTGGTAGTTTTTGCCGTACTTGAATGGCATGGCTCTCATTCTGACAAAGAGAATCCAGGTGTGCAAAACGGTGATCTGGAACCACTGAGCAAAGGTTGGTTCGAGACCGAGAGTGCCATACCAGTAATCAGCAGTTTTTGAAAGAGCGACTGGGGCAGCATCGCTAGTGATAGAAGTACCGGAAATGTCGTCCTTGGTTCCAGCAGGCTTGGATTCTTCTTTTTGGATCAAACCCTGCTCTTTGCAGATACCATAGTAGTACGAACCAGCAACTGGGCCAGCACGGATCTTGTCCATATCAAGCCTGAACAAAGATACGACAAGCTGGCCGATGGTTTCTTTCCACTTTGGCAATTTGTAGGCAAGAGACTCATACTTGTTGTCGGATAACAAGGGGCCCTCGGAAGAGGCGCCCTTGCTCTTGTTTGCCTTCTTCAGTGGATGCTGTTGTTCAAGTTGCTGCTCAAGTTGCTGGTGCTGCCTGACTTCTTTGGCGAGGATGCTTGGGGCAACGAACAAGTCGTCGTTATTGCTGCTGCCGTTGTTGACCTGTGAGGATCCGGCTAGCGGCTTGAAGGACTGGGAGAGGTATCTGTAGGAGAGCGGAGCGCGGCTTCTTGGTAAGGCATATATGGCCTGCTTTTTCACAGCGGCAAGGGATATTCTGTACATAGTTGCGGTGGAATTAGGTGGCATATGGGATCAAAATAGCTCTCTTTCTCTCTCTAGCCTCATGTCCCTGAGACTCTGCCATGTCTTTTTAAAAGATTAAAATTTTTGAATCAGTTTTTCTGCGATACAGTATCATGCGTATTTATGTATGATTCAGTATGCATCACACTATTTATCAATCTCAAAATTTTCTGCTGCAGAGCGACTCGCGACTCAGGATATGGCAATTACTCATTTCCCGTCTGATGTATCGGCGGAGAGCTTCCTCCGCTGCTGGCGCTGGTGCTTCCGCTTCTTCTGAACTTTTCCTCCTGACCAACTTTTGTACATATTAAACCTTGAGATACCATCTAGATAAGGACCCAAATATCACTTACCCAACGCAGCAAGCACAGATCTCCGATGTCTCTGTCAATCTCTGGCCCTGAAGACAGACCGCTCCCGGTTAGTCAGTATGATCTCTCCACCTACATAGGCAGAGTCAAGCATTGTATGGAAATCAGCGACCCTACAAATTTGCTCGTCACGCCTTCACAGGTACAACTTGCTAAGGAGGCCCTCAGCAACTACCGCCATGGCCACATCAAAGAGTTTGACAATAACATGTGGCATGCCAAAAAGGTGTTGGACTCCACCGTGCATCCAGACACCGGCGAGACCATCTTTTTGCCCTTCAGAATGTCCTGCTGTGTGCTCTCCAACTTGGTCGTCACCGCGGGCATGTTGACTCCGGGCCTCGGTGTCGGAGGCACCATCTTCTGGCAGTGGGCTAACCAGTCCTTGAATGTCGCAATCAACACTTCCAACGCCAACAAGTCGCACCCATTATCCACCAAGCAGTTGGTTACCAACTATGCTGCTGCCGTGACGGCCAGTTGTGGTGTCGCTCTCGGATTAAACGCAATTGTGCCTAGACTCAAGGCCATAACTCCAAGGACCAGACTTATCTTGGGCAGATTGGTGCCGTTCGCTGCCGTGGTGACCGCTGGTATCGTGAACGTTTTCTTGATGAGATCTGAGGAGATCAAGAAAGGTATTACTGTCGTCGACCCAGACACCAAGGAGCCGCTCGGCACCTCTAAGGTCGCTGCCACCTACGCTGTGGCTGAAACTGCTGCCTCCAGAGTCATCAACGCTACCCCAATCATGGCCGTCCCACCATTGATCTTGGTGAAGTTGCAGAGAGGTTTTTTGAAAGGCAAAGGTATCGGTCTCACCACCGCCATCAATTTGGGTTTGATCACCGTAACCAGTTTTGCTGTTCTTCCGTTTGCTTTGGGTATCTTTCCACAGACAGAAAAGTTGCATGTGTCCAAGTTGGAAGACAAGTTCAAGGAAGTCAGAACCAAAGATGGCAAGCCGGTGGTGTTTGTCGAGTTCAACAGAGGTATCTGAATAGAACACTGAAGGATTTTACCACTACTCCATCTCTTGCGTTACTTCTCCATAAAATTTTGCTTCTCCATTTAGTGTTTACCACTTGATGCTAGTATAATTTTTGTACTATAATATCATAGATTTTCCATAACTTTTTTTCTGGCGTAACGTTTTGACTAGTAAATTTACCATTTGGAAGAGAGATGATATACGTTCAATGATCTTTTAAATTGGTTGGGTAAATCACAGAAAGGGATACCATTCTCCTCACTTGTTCCCCTGATTTAGACAACGGTTTGTTGATTCGACATACAATTATATACCACCCTGCAGGCACCATGCTCTTTTACGCGATACCCTGCGCGTCGTTTTCCTCCGATTTCGCACTGAAAAATTCAGATCAAAAGTGTATAAGCTCGCACAGGCAGATATCCATACCCACTGCATTCAATTCCATATTCGACAGGCACAACAGATCAACCTCAAAATGATAAATAGCAGTATATCATCGACGCTCTATAAGAGGTGCTTTTCTACTACCCAGCAGACGTACCTCTTCAAGTCTCTCAACAGCACATTGAAAAACACTGCTCCTCGCAAGTTTGAGCAAAACGAGATCGTGAAGCCGGTAGGCCAGGCCCAGAAACCCTCCGCCATAGACGGCATAGACACGCGGTCACTCACGCAGCGCAAGAACGACTGGCTCGATAACGATAACCGCTTGAAGCGCAAGGCGAACTTGGAGAGGGAGTTTGCCACGAGCGGAATGTACGACATGTACATTTACCGAAAGACACAAGGGAAGGTGTTTTTGTCCCCCAAGTCATACTTCAAGAGAGAAAAGGCGTTGTATTTTCCGAACTGGATTGCAGACGAAAACTTGCTCAGGGACAAGAAGTTGAGCACGTACAAGGCGTTCACTAACGACGGCAAGTTTGGGAAAGTGAATATCGTCAGGGTGTGCTCCACCGCCATTGCCCAAAAGCATACCCAGAAGTACTTTGACTTTTTAGAACAGAAGGAGGACACAGTCAGTGATGAAGGAGATGCTATTGTTGCAAAGAGAAACTACCTTGACTCCAACGAGTCCTACCACAAGTTACTCGCAAAGTACCCTAATGTCCAGGTCTTCAACTTTACGTTCTACGACAATTTCTTCAAAAAATGGCTCTTCAAAGTCTTTTCCTCCAAGGAAATCATCAAAAAATCCGTTAGTGATCCAGAGTATCTTCGCAACTACTACATTCTCAGCGACAAGATCTTGAATGTGCCTACGAAGGATACGGTGCAGTACCTTAACGGCATCACGGGGTACGTGTACGTTATTGACGATGAGGGCAGGATCCGGTGGTTGAGCAGCGGGGAGCCTACCGAGAGCGACTTGGCAACTTTCTGGAAAGCCGTAGGCGGTGTGCTGACTGAAGTGAGAAAGAGAGGAATTAAGAGTAATTTATGATAAGAGAGAATAGTGCTGGGGTGAAATCTTGTCTATAAACGGTACCAATGGACATAGTACCAAAAACGAGTTTACTACATCTATGTATGAGAAATCAGTTTACAGCGTGTAAAGATTATTTTTTTTGATAGTATATCTGATGCGGGTTTGTATATGATATTTTATGGAGATCGCAAGTATGTAAGAAAAAAGACAATATAAAAACTAAATAGAGCAAACAAATATAAAAAAAAATAAAACGTGAGTCGTAGAAAAGTGCCGCTGTACTGTTTTAGAGCAAACTCAAATATCCAACTCTGGCTTAGTTCCTTTCATTATACCAATCACGGTGTCCTTGGCGTACTTTGGTATGACATCGTCATCATGGAGCATTTCAAAGGCCTCGGTGGCAAGTTTACCGGCAAAGTTCAACAAAGACTGCTTGCCGCCAGGGTGATCGTCGAAAAAGTTTGTGACGTCCAACACAACGTTCTTCACGGCGATCCAGCACGATTTCTCAGTATTGTGCTTAGCTAGCTCTTCCATTGTAATGTAACGTTCCGGAATCTCAAAGCCTTTCTTGGTCTTTATTGTCTTGGCTTGCTTTTTGGTAAGTTCCGGCCTTTTGTCTTGTTGTTTGGTTTGTTGCTGTTTTGGTGCATCTTGCTTCTGCTGATGTGAGGTAAAAGCAGATGATGTTGTTGTTGATGGCTGAGGTTGGTCACTATTGAAATCAATTATAAGAGACCCATTAAAGTCTGGGTTTAAGTGCAAGTGAATCTGATTTAATCTTGCAGCAGCACCGCTACCGCCACTGCCGCCGCTACTATTGCCGCCGCCTCCGACGCTCAGGGACAAGTTCTTTAACATGTAGTTTGTAGCGCTTCTACCGCTGACTCTTCCAAAACACACACAAGCTAATAACGAGGAACCACCCAATCTATTATGGCCATGAATGTTACCAGCCAATTCACCGGCAGCATAAAGGCCCAAAATTGGAGTAGTCTCCTTCTTTTTGTCGTCCTTGTACGTGAGCACTCTGGCCAGTGGGTCAATCTTGACACCGCCCATAGTAAAGTGGACCACTCTGTCAATCAAGGAGACGTGGAAAGTGTCGCTAGCATTGAAAGGAGCGCCATCAAAGAACTCTTTGCCGAATGGGTCGGTGGTCTTGCTCTTTGGGTCTTTGGCCTTGAGGTCAGCGGCCTTGTTATACTTGTCAAACTCTTGCTGTAGCTGGTCAACGGAGATGCCAATAGACTTGGCCAACTGTGGGCCACTGACCTTCTTCATCAAGCCTCGAGACTCGTAATGCGAGACATGGAAGGGCAAGTTTTTAGCGGCAGCGGTGTTCAAGATCAAGCGGATAGGGTACTTAACCTTGGTCATCTCCCCGGAGACATAATCTCTGGTACCCAATTCATTGCAAAATCTCTTACCGGTGCCGTCCAACATTATGGCGCCTTCGCCTCTGAGGGCCTCACCCGCCAAAAACTTGAATTTGGATTTTGGATCATTTGGGGCAACGAGACCGGTTGGGTGCACCTGAACCTTCTCTAAGTCGATACCGATACCACCGTGCTTGATGATCAACTTCTGGCCGTCGCCGGTGGCATGGTTACCGTTGGTGGTGGACAATCCCATGACATCAGGACGGTATTTCTTCAAAAGCGAGTCTTTGGAAGTAAAGTCAGCGGCGTAACCACCGGTTGCAAGGATAACAGGGCCAAGCACCTTAAACTTTTCCTTGTTATTTTTGACGAACACCAAACCTTTGCATTCGGTTCCTTCCTTAATAAGATCGACAACGTTCGATCTCTTTGAAATGTACACTCTCAGGGGCTCCTTTTGGGCAATCTCCTCCAATTTGGACATCAAAGCGTAGGTGATGGCCATGCCAGGAAACTTGGCGTCTTTGCCTCTATGGGTTCTTGGCTGCGAGTGGCCACCCAATCGCGACACCAACGAGAGGTCCAACTGGAAAACGTCCTGGAGCCATTCCACGGCGCTGGCGGATTCGTAGGTCAACACCTTGGCCAATTTGGGGTCGGCCAAGTTCTTGCCGGACTTGATAGTATCTTCGTAGAATTGCTGCACGGAGTCCTTGATGTTCAAGTCAATCTGGGTTCTGGTCAAGGCGCCATTGATACCAGAGGTGGCTTTTGTGGAGTTGCCACCAAAGAAGCCTTGCTTGTCCAAGACAACAACGTTGGCGCCGTTGCGGTAGGCCTGGTGGGCAGCAGAAAGCCCCGCAAGGCCACCGCCAACGACTATGATAGGGTTTTTTGGAATGCCCGTAAGCTCCTTAATGTCAGACATCTTGGCAAGAATGCGATTGGTGGTAGTGATATGACAGCACGGGATCTTACTGTGCGAGACTGGCAATTGCTAGAAGACGAGAATTACAAAAGGCTTTTATAGGGTAGTTGTCTTCGTCAGTGTGCCAGCAGATCAAAGTGGGCGGCTCCCCCGGCTTAGCAAGCACTGGATTTATAGGGCTTGCCCAAGCATGGCGAGATAGACTATCCGCGCACAGCGCGACGGCCCCCCGCGCCCAATCGCGGCCATGCAGTCCGTCAGCACGCAGCCTTCCCCGGGCCGCGGCGCATGCCTCCGACACGTCGCAGACCGCTAGTGGTCCACACGATAGACTACGTTCGCCAGACAACCTTCCCCAGCAGGGTTTCAGCCCGTGGGGGCTTCTCGGCCCTCGCCTGTCTACTGGGAAGCGGCGCTGCTCATATTTGCCCCCAATTACCGCTGCCCGGCGTGCTTCCTGGGGAGCGCTGGAAGAAAGGAACTCGTGCGTCGCGGCATCCAAGATGTGGGGCCCGCTTCTACCCGGATATTCTCAGGCTGTCCAAGGCGGGTCATCCCGTGATTTTTCATTCTATCGCCCTCCCCAAAATGCTGGGCGCCCTCCTCGTACGACAACACCACAACGCCAAAAGAAGCAAAAAAACCAAAAAAATCCAACATGAAAAATCAAGATGAGACGAATAGTACGGAACAGTTCTAGTCCCAACACACACGCACACACACCGCACCCCTAGCAAATGAGCGTCGCTCACAGTCGTACATGTCCTGGCTTCGCTACAATATAGGCCTCTCCTTGCTCGCACCATCCTTCTGCTCTCGCGCTGCAGTCTTGTCCTCGGCGGCTCACTCGAGCACCTTGCATAAACCATTACTTTCAAGAACAACGGGCACTATACTGTGCTCTTCACTCATAAGGCGCTCCTTAGGTCATTTTTCGTGCCACAGGCGCCCTCTGCGGCTGCTACCCACCAAGCACTATAGTAGTGCTAGCTCTGCCGTGCCCAGAACGTTCCTTGCTGATGATTTGTCGGATAACCATTTTGAACAGTTAATACCTCACAATGCCATCTTCGACTACAGAACTCGGTTGGCAACAAAGCTAGGCCGGCCCAATTACCAGCGCAGCAATCTTTCTGCAGACCAGCTGGCCCAACTCAAAGCGTTAATCACTGCAAAGGACTTTGAAGGGCTTTTCTCAGTCTTAAGCGCCAGAGAAAACGAAGTGGTGCGGGGTATGAATCCAGCAGATTTGTTAGAGTGCATATATATTATTTCAGTCAAGGAAAAATGCCCGTTAATTGGTAAAAAGCTTTTCGAAAAGTACAAGCACTTATTCGAAGATCCCCCCACTTTGGATCTAGAAATTGCCGTTCTAGAAACTCAAATAACCATACAGTATGCTTTGAAAAATTATAGGACCGTCATCGCATTATTGTTTCCCAAATACTCACAGCTCGTAAACAAAGCTGAACAGCCAGTGTACCATAGAAAGACTGTTCTCAAACTAGTTTTGGCATTATCACATGTAAAGCATTTTACCATCGTTAAAGATTTGTTGACATATTTGATAGTAAAATGTCAACTTCAGCCATACACCACCTTCTTGCAGCAGCTTATAAGAACTATGCATTTACATTCCGATTTGTCAATAGTTGAAGATATATTCAAACTATTCAAAGATCACAACTTGAAAATACAGAGTTCTGCTCATATATCCATGTTGCAGTTATATCAATCTCGCGCTGGCTGCGAGCACAAATATGAAAAATTTCTTGAAGAGCACAAAAAGGTGATGGCTGACTATGATATCAAAATGCTTCAAACTTGCTCTCTTGTTTCTAATCTTAAAAAGCAAGAGGACGTGTTGCTTGCTGCTTCTAATGACAAAAACACCTTGAGAAGCTACTTGAAAGCACAGGCTATTGACATCTATAAAATGGTGCAGCAAGTGATTATCGCGGTTAACACCAACCAAGAATTATCAACCACAAAGAAAAAGTCTTTACAGCAAGCATACCTCAAAGAGCTTTTACGAATTTTTTCCACCAAGAAGTACTATTCGGACATGCTCCGAATCCTCAAAATCATTAATTCACAGAATTTAGGGCAGCCTGCCGAAGCAATCAACATGCACCACAATATTGGAATCTATTTCCGTCAGACTGAACAATTTGAGAGCTTTCTCACATATCTCAAAAATCTCGTCATTAATTCGGATAACGGGTATTTGTCAGTCACTGAAGCTGAAGTTTCTCTTTTGATCGATTGCTTCTACAAAAGTTATCCTTTATTAACAAAAGATTTGAGGCAGATATTACAGACTATCGACAATAACCAGAACCAAGATGCAAGGTTGCCAAATTGGGAAAGCAAATTACCTAAGAAAAAGCCCCTCAGCTCTATTGAATTGGAAGTTGAGATTGAAGAGAGTTTGAGAGCCGGGAGAAGACCTTCATTTGAGATATTGGTTCAATGCTATAAGAGCCTGATTGTCGAAAATAAATCTTTTGCCGAGAAAGTCCTCAAGCTTTTAAAGGAAAACAATTACAAAATTGGGACACAGATCAAACTTGCAGAATTGAAACAGCGTATATTTGCCTATTTAAAGCAGTTATCAACTACCTCTAGCGGAATTGATGTTGAGTATACGAGGTTACTTTTGAAAAATAAAAGCATCAACTTCAAAGCAATGGTGATCAAGTACAAGGATGATTTAGATTTTGATAAAGTTCAACAAACTGTTCATGAGTATATTGAGCAGTTTATTACTGATACTCATGGTGGCATGACATTGGGATCTTACATTGAGTTGGGCCAATTAGCATCTTCTTTGGATCTTTTCGACGTTTCAAATAATTTGTTGTCAAAATGCGACCAACTCATTATGGAAAACAGTAATCATGACGGCAACGAAGAAGACAAAGACATTAACGTAATAATAAATTCTCGTGCTGTTATGTTGACGTATCAGACCCTTCTTTACAATTATAAAATGCAAAGAAGCTACGAAAAGTTTGAAGACTTAATTTTGCAGATTTTGCAAAACGCTGAGTTCAAGATGTTAAGCGGAATCTCCTTTGAGGCAGAAACTCAGTTTTCTCATCTTTGCAAGTTAACATTCAAAGACTGGCAAGTTCAATTCGGCATCCACAATGTTGATCATAAATCGGAATTGGCTGATCTTAAAAGAGTGCTTAGAGAGCTACCTGAGATTACAAAGGCCGATCAGCAACGTTTCCTTGAGGAGTTCCAAGGCTTTAAAGAGTATTATGCTCGCGTCAAAAACCATTTATTTCAGCTCAGGCTAAGATACGATCAAGAATATGAGTTTGTGAAGCAAGATCTCGGTAAAATGAAAACCTTTGTCGAAGAATGGGCTAAAGCTCATTTTCCTTCTGCTTAAAGGCCGCTTATAATACATTTTGATTTACTTACGTTTATTTGTTTTCTTTCCTTTATTCTTTTTGTACAGGTTTTTTTCACACAAGTTTTCATAGATTTATTTCTCCATTATATTAGTTACTTTTTTCTTTTCTTCATACATAAACTGCTGTGCATATACGCCATTAAGTTTGGCAATTATTTTACATATTTCATATATTTCAACTAATCTGTGCAAGAAAAATTTCTGAGAAAGTGAAGGCTGACCTGTGACGTATACCGATTTAGCGGTACATGCATCATTATGCGCGATTCTCGTGCCTAATTCTTGAAACCTCCGTTTTCTTTCACCGAAACCACGGGAAAACAAAAAAAGGTGTTGTAATCCATCTATCCAGCGATTGAAGAGACGAGCATTCCACCAAATACATTCACTTCTGGCCATCCATTTCAGTCAATTTATCAATAATTGTAATTTCCAGCAATAATGGCAACTGACTTTCAAAGTTCGGGCATTAGCAGAGTCCCAGATTTCCAACTTCCGCAATATGCGTTCGAGTTAACTAATAGAGATCTCAAAGATCGCCACCCAATGGCAACCAAGTACATTACTGAGGAAATTGAAAAGAATGACTTAGCGCCATATTACCATTACCTTTATCACGATTACTTCAAAAAAGACTCTTCAATTTTGTTGTGGGACCAACTATTGTACGAAAAACTCAAAGCTAATAACCAAAAAGAGATTCAGGAGTTGAATGATAAAATCAAGACCATAGAAGAGGAAGACGAAGACAATGAGCTTGATAAAGTCACTGCCATTACTAAACTTGGTGAATACTATGCTAAGATTGGTAACCGTACTAAAGCAGTGACTACTTTGAGAAAAGCTTTTGACTTGAGTTCTTCCACTGGTACCAAAATTGACATCTTGTTAACAATTTCTAGAATTGGCTTCTTCTTCAATGACTTGAAATTCACTGGCAAGATATTGGAAGAGACTAACTTATTGATTGACAAAGGCGGTGACTGGGAACGCCGTAACCGTTACAAAACATACTATGGTATCCACTTGATGTCCATTAGAAACTTTGAAGAAGCCGCCAGGTTGTTGGTTGACTCCTTATCCACCTTCACATCCACCGAGGTATCTACTTACGAACAGATTGCTCAATTGGCTGTCTTGGCTGGTCTTTTGACTTTTGAAAGAAAAGATTTGAAAAAGAAGATTGTGGACTCTCCAGAAATCTTGTCCTTGATCAACACTTCTGAAGAGTTGCGAACCATCACTAGCCTCAGCAATGCCTTGTACTATGCCAACTACCCAGACTTGTTTCCATACTTGTCCAAGGTTTACGACGAAGTGTTGGTGCCTTCCAAGTACTTGTCGCCACATGCTAAATACTACATTAGAGAATTGAGAAGAAAAGCTTACGCCCAGTTATTAGACTCCTACAAGGCGTTGTCTTTGAAATCCATGGCTGAACAATTTGGTGTCTCTGTGGAATTCTTAGACGCAGACTTGTGCAAGTTTATTCCAAACAAAAAATTGAATTGTGTTATTGACAGAGTGAATGGTATTGTCGAGACCAACCGCCCAGATAATAAGAATGCTCAGTACCAGTTGTTGATAAAACAAGGTGACGCGCTCTTGACTAAGTTGCAGAAATACGGTGCCGCTGTCAAATTAAGTGGAACTAGCAGAGTGGCATAAGTGTCGGTACTATAGCATAACTGATTTCCAAATCAATAAAAGGATAATATTGTAAAATCTATTATTACTGTAGGTGTCGAAGATAAGTGATATCTATTGTTTAGGGTATTATGCGGTGCGCTTATCATATTTAGCGTACCGAAAAGATATGGCGAGAAATGCAGGAAAAAAGGAGCGGTGAGATCAAACAGACAAGCAATTTTCACGAAACAAACCCTCTTTTTCAAGGATAAGTTGTAGCTACATGCTGATAATCAGTATATAATAAGCACACTAAGGCACTCAAAAATGGTCAAGCTTACTGTCAAGTCCCGCTCTAAGGGCATCAAGGAATTCAATTCCAACTACTTTCCAGCCGATACCCCAGTTTCTGACTTGATCAACACTATTGCTTCCAAGAACAACCTTAGCGTCCATCGTTTAAGACTCACCCACCAGCAAGAGTCATCCTCTACTTCTGTCTCCGCCACCACTAAGAAACATGATAAGAGACCTAAACACGTTGCTTTGAGCTTAGACAAGTCAATTGTTGGAAACGGCTTGCCTTCCGGCGAAGAAGACTTGGTCACTTTGTACGTCAAGGATCTCGGCCCTCAGATTTCCTGGAGAACCGTCTTCATCTTGGAATACTTGGGTCCATTGCTTATCCACCCATTATTCTACTTTTACTACGGCAGCTTTCAAGAGCACTCTATAACCCAAACTATCAGTTTTGCACTCGTTATGCTCCACTTTTTGAAGAGAGAATACGAAACTATTTTCGTACACAAGTTTTCTCTTTCCACCATGCCAATCTTCAACTTGTTTAAGAACTCCTCCCACTACTGGTTGCTTTCCGGCTTCAACTTGGCCTTTTTCATCTACTCGCCACACGCCCTTCCTGTGTCCTTGGCCGCAACCAACTCCACCGTCAAACGTTTCCTCTACCACACCGCCAACCACTCCGGAAACGTGAACAACATCCTCATTGGGCTCTGGGTCTACGCAGAGATCTCCAACTTTATCACCCACATCAACTTGTCCAGCCTCCGTCAAGGCAACTCCACCGAGCGCAAAATCCCGTTCGGATATGGTTTCAACTTGGTCAGTTTTCCAAACTATTTCTTCGAGTCTTTGTCCTGGTTGATCTTTGCCTTGATTAACAACAACCTATTCTCGTACTTGTTCATGGCTGTCGGTGTCTTGCAGATGATGGCTTGGGCTGTGAAGAAGCACAAGAGATACCTCAAGGACTTTGGGGACAAGTACCCAAAAAACAGAAAGATTTACATTCCTTTTGTTTTTTGAGGTTATAAGTTAATGCTACTTGAATATCAATTTATAGTCAATGCTAATTTGCCTATTCTTTGTTGTAATTAATCTTGTAATTCCTGAAAAAAATATGGTCCAAGGTTATATCTATGCCAGAGAGTTGTACGGGTTGTGACTTACGAACTGGTTCGAAATGCAAATTAAAGATGGCGTATGTGTGATGCCGCAAGAAGCACGCGGGGTGCAACCTAGCGGATCAACGAAAATTTCGACGCATCTGGGAAATTTAAATATAATAGCATCTAGAGATGGGGCTACTTATTTTGATAATTGTAAATGTTCATCAGCCAATAAGACGCTACTGCATAATAAGCCTAATTTTTTAACAGCCGCTTCTCTTTTTTTATTGAGATCCTTGCGTACATTCAAACCACATTGCTTTATTGTTCCTTATAAGCCTATATCCATCAAATGTTGTTCAAGAAGACGGTGGAGACCGAAAGAAACCAAGATGCTACAATATACATAGGTAACCTTGCTGAGCAAGCCGACGAGGCACTCATATACGAGCTTTTCCTCCAGGTAGCGCCAATACGAAACATAAACGTACCTAAGGACAGAATCACGCAAACGCATCAGGGATACGGGTTTGTTGAGTTCAAGAATACCAGAGACGCAGAGTACGCCGAAAATGTCATGAATGGAATCAAACTATACGGCAAAACTATCCGGGTGAAACGGTCTAGCGCCTACGGTAGCACGAATGCTCTAGGAATGGCTAATGGTGTCAATGGCATTGGCAACGGAAGCATGGGCGGTCCTGGTGCCATGACGGACTTGGTCAATTCTGCGAAAACTATTGACGTGGGCGCTAATTTGTTCATTGGCAGTTTAGATGAGCTTATAGACGAAAACTTCCTTGTTAGTACCTTCTCGCGGTTCGGTCAGCTCATCAAGCGCCCTTACATTGCGAGAGACGAGATGGGCAAATCTAAAGGGTATGGGTTCTTGTCGTATGCGGATTTTGAGAGCAGCGACAAGGCCATCAGCGAGCTAGACGGGCAGTACTTGATGAACAAGATCGTAAAGGTGAACTACGCATACAAGAAAGTTGGCGCCAGCAGGAAGACAAAAGGCAAGGAGCGCCACGGTGATGAAGCGGAAAGATTGTTGGCCAAGCAAGCAAAGAAGAACCACTACTCGGTACTTAATGACGTTTCTGCTATGCCAGCATCGCAAAGGGGTAATTTCAGCCAAAGCAATGTTAATAGCAATAATAATCAGTATAATAGTAATAACGACAAAGGCTACGGGGGAGTAAGAAGCCAGAATGCTAATAATAGTGGAAGATACGGTCAACAGGGGCAGAGATCTTATGGCAATAATGCTGGTGGTAATGCTGACGGCTCAAGTTATGGTAATACTAAAATGGGAAACCTGCGTTTCTAGACTAGAAATTTTGTGTTTTTCAATAGACGAAGTAATTCGAGGAAAATTTTAAAGTATATTGCTTTACTTCGTTTGTGCTCCGGGATTGGCATCGAAAGCTCGCTTCAGGCAAGTATCATTTTGGTCATGAGTTTTTGTAGAGGACTTCATAGGGGTCTCGCTGCGGATTATAGGCCCAAGTACACAGCATGTTTTCTGTTTGCCGCTAGAAGGTCGGGTAATGTCATAATCGTGATTAATATGGGTTAATGCCTAGAATGCCTCAAATATTGAGAAAACCGGGATTGGAAAGGCATCATATTGCATGTAATACGCGTGTATATCGTACGTTCTACTGGGACAATCAATGAACTATGCTTGCCTCATCATCAAAGTTTCATGAACTAATGATAGTAATAAAAATAGCCCTTCTTTTGCTACAAAATAGGATACTGACGACGCTTGCGGGTCGTCAGGCTACGTTCATCGTGCCAATTAATCAATTTTTAAAATAAAGAGACAGAGAGGATTTTGAGAAGTACAACGCAACTAAAGCGTATGGGCAAACGGGGTTTGGACAGTGCTGAATGGCGGAGAGTTTACTTTCCGTTCGTAACAGAATTCGATGTGATCCCAGTCATGTGTTTTAAGAGCCGAATAAACTTACGATGTGAGCCAAAGTTTTGGAAGATGCGATGAGATGAGATGCGATGCTATGCGATGAGATGAGATAGATGTTTGATCGAAAGAAAAAATTTTGCGGTACATTTTAGGTTCCCTCGCAAAAGAAAAGAAAAAAATGGCTAGTAAGGAAAAATTCTCATTTGTGGCGATCATTTGCCACTGGAAGAAAAATACGGAAATGTCTGACTTTAACGGATATAGAGTATAAGGAGAGAAAAAGAATGTGTTGCAGTGCGCCTTATTATTGTCTATTAAAGGTGCCGGAAACGGAGAGGCTAATTTAATTGCAATCACGGAATGCCGCTTTGAGGCAAGGCCGGCGGAGGAGAAACGTATCTGTAGTCAATCAGCAACGCAGTTTTGATCCATGGCAAAGAATATCCGATGGCATCTTATGAAGACAGGTGGATATGGACGTAAAGCGGAGTTTTGATGAGGAGTGCTATGCAGATTTCCATTTCTTTGGACACTCTGTGTTGTCATTGTTTGCATGACCATTTTCTCCAAGAGGGGCTTGATGGCTAATTAATGGGCGGCCCTGTATTTTAATTAATGCAACAGAGGCTACCGGGGCATGCTCTGAAACGATTTGTTCCCATAAAGTAAAAATGCTGTGTGCGATCAGTATTGGCCGGAAGCCTTTCCACGAGGGCCTTATGGATGAGCAAAAGATACAAAGACTGGATATTTCTTGAGGAGAAAGAAAACTGTACACACCCTTTGAAAATAAAAGGTGAAGCGTAAGCCTAGAATCTACGTTATCTTAGCTATCGTAAATTAGTATGTGAGCTTGTAAATGAGTATCAGCCAGACTAGCTTCTGCGGACGCACTAGCATTGTCTCTTGACCATAGAGTGCGTGTCCAATACTGAGCTTAAAGCCATGTTACAGCATGACCAGCGAGAAGGCTTTATTAATTGTCACACACTCTAGCACGTCCTTTCTCTGTGTTCCTGCTCCCAGGCTGTCTTGGTCATCCTGGCCTTCCAGGAAATTGAAGTGTGTCCCCTTGAACGACCCACGGCGGCGGTTCTCTCCACAGTGTGAGCCCTGGGCATATTTCTGGCCCGTCGAGGATAAGTATAACCTTGACCCACAACGTATGGTCTTTCCGTAGGTAAGAGAGAAAACGACGCCATCACTAAGATTGCCGTCACTAAGATTACAGTCGCCGCCTGGGACAGCGAGAAGTGTCTTCTAAGGTACTGCCACACCTCAATACCGTCCCATTGTCCACGTTCTCCGTTTCAGGGCTCATCCTTTCCTGGCCTCCCATCTGTATTTTCGTTTCTCTCTGGCCTCAATCCTGCAACAATAAATTAATTAGCATCCCACGCTACACATCACCCTTCGCGCTTCTGATTGCAATTATCGCGCTAATTATCCGCCATTAGCACAATTAAGCTTTGACACATTTCCTGGTTCTTCAATAAACAGATCGGTTCATCACATCTATATTTAAATCTTTGACTTCGGCACCTTTTCTGTCCTTTTCTTTCTCACTCCCGGGGTTTTTTTTGTTTCGCTTCACTTCTTTCTAACCTGACCTTCCCCTGGCTTTTGATCTTTCTTGCCTTTACTGTTTTCATATTCCCAATCAGGCTTGTTTACGATCTCTTCCGCGCTAAAGCTTGTATTTATGTTTCGCCTCAAGATACCATCCAAGCAAACCTCATTTTCTGCACTCTACAAGTCTATCTGAAAGTCATTCCTTATCAACAAGACGTCAAATAATTATTCTATTATCTACTTTAAATCCTCCACGCACCATCTTTCCAATATCTACTCAGATATTGGCCGTCCTTAAGCGCTACCTACCGGCATATACCTCGAGATCTCAAAGTTAACACGTTAGACACACAACAACGATGAACAACCAGAACCCACAGAGCGGCAACGTCGCCAACCAAACCCAAATCCAAACTCAGCTAGCGGCAGAAATCGTCAATGCCCACAAGCGCTCCCTTGGAAGCCCATCACCAGCAGACATCACAGGTGACAGTAACAACAATACCGAAAATGGCGGCAATAGTGCAAAGAAACGCAGGACATCAACGACATTTCTTTCAGAAGAAGAAAAAAAAGCCCGCCACATAGCGTCCGAAAAGAAGAGAAGAGAAACGATACGGCAGGCCTTTGATAGAATAGTCAGCTTGGTGCCAGATCTAACGCCCGCTGAAAGCAGAACTGAAGTGGCGGTGTTAACAAAATGTGAGTATTCAAAAATATTCTGTTGCATCTAACGTTTTAGGCCCTTTTTTTTTACTGTCGGTCTCTTTGTAGCTTGAATCCTCTACTAACCTCTACTAACCTCTACTTAAGCTTCAAAGTTCATCGATACGCTTCGTCAAGAGAATGAAAGGCTTGTTCAGCTATTGCAGCTGCAGAACGTTGATATTCCAGAACATTTATTAACTGCTTTCGCAGAAACCAGAGATCCTAATGACAAAAAATCCGACTAAGCCAGTCAGAATCAAGGCAAATGAAATGAACCGCCCTCCATCAACAAAGGCGAACCACGAATAAATGCACTTTCAATGTCAGAGCTTGTAAATATCTACCAAGTCATTGCTCGAGTTGCGAAACATTTAGTCACTTTGCATTGAGAGGCTCAGCTTTTTCCCACAACCAAAGGCCTGAGATCGCTAATACTACAAACCTATATTACTATTTCCGCCAACCCTCTTTCTTTTTATTTCTTCGCTACTTCTAGACTTTAATGTGAACTTTTAAACCAGCTTTTCCTTGCAGGTTAACAATAAATTTGCTCTAATTCCTTATCATCAGTGCATTGTATTTCAACCTCTGTAGATATTGTTAGATGCTTGATCCGTTGTCGTTGTGGCGCACGTAGTTCATGAAAGCCTTGTAATAGTGGAAATTTTCTCTTTCCATGGAGTCATACTCAATCCTCCTCTTCCTCATCGTCAGCACCAATCAACTTTTCCATATCAACATCCGCCCCGTCGCCCTCACCCTTTTCCTTACTTGCCTCACTCATTCTTTTCGTCAAGAACTCGTTCACCTTATCCTGTATTGTCGTCAACTGCGCCCTAAGATGGCCCAAGTTGCTGTCGGACGCCTCGGAGCTCGCGTCCTTGTCCACCATTCCGGCATTGATTACATAGTCGCTCGGCCCCGTTGTCTTGCCGTTCGTCGTGTGTGGGCCCGGGCCAGGCTCAAACTTTACCTCTGTTGGCGCGGCGCCGCTATCATTGCGTCGGGTATATACGGCAGTAGGTATAAGTGTGCTTGTTGTGTCTTTTGACATTATGTTCTATCTTAAATTGAGCAATTTCCAATTTAAGTATATGGTTCAGAACGCTTGTTATATGGATGAATTGAACGTTATCATTTTGAGATTGCATTTTTTTTTTGAATATACAGTTTTTTGATGATCTTGAATACCGGGGATCTGTTGTTAATGCGTGCAGCAGGCTGCGCACCTGACTTAGGTCGGACTCGTGAGCTATAGCTTATTGTATAGTGACTAATTAAGTTTTGCCTACAACATTTTTAAACCTAGCTGATTACTGTATTGAAAACTGCATTATAGTTACATTATATTATACAATATCATTAAGCCTTTCTATAACATCAAAACCGTTTTTGAATTTCGTATTTTCAATTCAATAGCTCAAGTCGACACTGCCTTTCTGTTTCCAGTAGTTTCTCTTTGCCTGCTTGAAAGCCAGATTAACCTCACCTTTTTCAGCATCGCCAACATTATTATTTGTAACATTGTTCCCTGCGGTGTTGCCGATATTGTTGAAAACAGATGCTGCTGACCGTTGCTGGGAACCGTTCACATTGGGCGGGGTATTGGTAGCTGAGTTATTGCTAATGTCGGCGGCATTAAAAGGGGCCGCAGAGCCGGTTGTAGGGTGGTCTATGTTCCTGTTGATATTTTTAGATGCAGAATCGGCAACAGCATTATTCTCCTGATCTTCTTCATTGTCGGAAAGACCCATGATCTGGTCAATCGATACTGTCAGCTTCGGCTTTTCTGGTTTTGGTGCATTTATCTCTGGAGAAAGCTCTGATAATCCTTTCAAGTACCGATCGCCTTCTTCATTGTCACTCTCTTCATTGTTGTTCGATTCCTCCTCACTGCTGCTATCACTATTAGTGTTGCTGATATCACTCTCGCTCTTTTCGTCATCATCATCAGAAAGGAAAAAAGTGTCAGTGCGTGTATCGCTAACAAGCGATTTTCTGTGATCTTTTCTAAAGTAAAAAATTTGGTGCTCTATCAATGCAACATTCTTCACCAGAGATCTCTCATCCACAAAATCTCTCGCTTCCCCTTTATATTTCACAATGTTACCCAAGATAGACTCATTAATACGCTCCTTGTATGTCTTGCTCTCCAATTCGAAACACTTATCCACCAACAAGTCAAATGCCCCCGTAAATGCTTTTTTCAATCCTCTAATATTGAATGATCCTCGTGATATGTTATTGGTAGGATCGTTAGGATCTTGGATGGCTAGCTGGAATTGGTTACGGCTCTGCAAATCTGGATAGTGCTTCTTGTTGATGAATCCAGGCAAATCATTATTTTCACGACACACAGGTGCCACAGCGACGTAATCATAACCAAAATTTTTTCCGAAAAGTTCAAAAAATTCAATCAACAAAACACCAATATTTTTCAATGGATCCATTGAGTTAGTCACTAACCGAGGATGTAGTTTGAGGAAAGTGTACACTAAACAAATACATGAATAGCCTCCGAGGCCTCCAATGTGCACATCATTCAAGTTTCTGGTAGAAAGAAAATGTTTGACCACAAGCACCAACTCTCTCAACCCTGGGGTGGTATCAACCCAATTCTTGATGGTCATGGCCGCATCAAGCCCATTGCTTCTTTCGAAAGAGATATCCACATGGATACCAGACCGTGCCTCCACAAGCTTGATAATTGGGACTCTGGCTTTGGCCAAAACTTCAACATTCGTGACAAGTCTTTTGTTCTTTAAATAATTCGATAGTTTATAAAGGTAATTTCTATGATCTTTCAAATTGCGAGACTCTTCGTCGTCGGTCTTTACCACAATATCAATATCCGAGTGAGGCAAATACAAATCAGTAGCATATGAGCCAAACACGTAAACATGTGAATCCCTCCAGAAGCTTTCGATTGCATTTTTGAGCCTGGTGATACAGTCGTTCCTCTCAATGATTTCTTCTTTAGATGGAGAAATATAACTGACAAAGTCATTTATTTCCAACGTGAGCCAATCGGCAATTTCTCGTTGTGTGGAATGATCATGTTTGAGAATCCATGGAAATGACTTGTGCACAGAAAGTTTACCTTTTGAGCCTTTCGTGTCTGTTTCCTCCTCATCCTCATCTTCATCATCTTCATCATCTTCGTTCTCTTTGTCGCTTTCGGAAAAATCAAAAGATATAAAGTCTTCATTAAGCGCCAATTGGCCACCCTTGGTGCTATTATCGCTTCCTTTGGTGGTCTCCTTCTTAATGGCAGTACGATTCTCGTTCTTCACTTTCTTAGTATTCGGGGGATCTGAAAGGCTAATAAAGTCTGCTAAATCACCATTGTCGTTATCGAGTGCTCTCTTCTTGCTAGTACTCAAGTCTAGGATCGGGCTTATCGATTTGTTTAATCTTCTAATAGCCACATATGGTTTCTTAGCAGCTTCCTTTACTTCAGGTTCATTTATTTTATCTGGATCGTCACCAGAATCGACAGTGGAATCGTCATCGAGGTCATCAACTAGTTGTATGTCATGCTTTGAGTGTGATAATTCCAAATCCGAAGAGGAGGCAGATGATGATCCTATTGATATGACCGAAGACTCATTATTATTGTTATTGTTTTGCTTGAGCTTCGATATGGATGCCATTATTTTTGATATTATGAAAAGCTATTAATGCGTGAAAAGTGTAATGTTTATAATTTTTGTGCAATACGTTGTGTCACGAACCAAATGTTACGATCTAGCCACAAATGTATTTGATATGGTATATTCAAATATCCCGCCCTTTTTCGTGTTTACTCTAGTATCAGACAGTCAAGAAAATTAGTATGTGCCAGTACAAAATGTCCAAAAGTTTTAAAAAGAGAAGCAAAATTTTAAAAAATGACAAATAAAACAGATGTTTTCCGGCATTTTTAGATAATACCTATTTCCTTTCATTCATTTACACAGACGATGCATTTTAAGATTTAGCATTTGTTTAGAAAATTTTTTGGATTCAGAGGGTGCGTGATATATAAATAGGGTGTCTTCCATGTGACTGGAGCTCTTTGGTACACATAAGATCCTTCGAGAGGTAAGTCAAACCTATGCTAACATTATCTATACAATGAAATCTCTGTAACCGCCATTTTGTAAGGTTCATGTGCAAGTAGAGCCTAGAAACATTAATTATGGATACGTAGATATCCTTTGTTCTCAATATCTGAGCAGTATATGTATACTTTTTAATGTATAAAAAACAGAAAAAGAAAAGGAAAAGATCCTATTTAGAATATTCCTCAAGTGGTAACACCAAAACGAAACCTACCATGTTTTATCTGTATATATGCGAGTAGGATAGTACAATAGGAAAAAATAATAAGGCAAATAAATATCACCTTTAGCACCGAAAATTCCGACTTCACTAAGTGGTGAGAAACTTACTTTATGGTCTTCAGCAGCAGAAGTTAAAAGGATTGAATAAGCAATCAACGCCGAACATTAGATAATATTACTTACAACTGGTAAAAGATTGTAATGATTAAGGAAATTATCATTGAAGAATAACAAATTATAAAAGCTGAAAATTATTAAAAAGCAATTCGAAATCAAAACGCTTTAATCGAACCAAAAAGAATTGAAGCTAGAAATTAAAAAAGGTCTCAAAGTTGTTAATGAGGCAGCTTAGAGGGGTATACTAAGGTTGATAAATTAGGCTATAGTAGAACAAAACATCCAAGTTTAATGTACATTGTGGTGATAATGATCCTGCATTACTGCAATATGGGCATTGTGTTGATTATGGTGAATTGGGTATATTATAAGTTGGTAGTAATAACGAATTTCAAAAAGAAATCAGTACGCTTATAACAACAAGACACCGGCAATACCAGCAGCAGCAGCGGCACCAGCAGCCAACTTGTTAGCAGCACCGGTAGCAATGGCTGGGACGGTGGTGTTGGCAGCTGGGACAGAAGAAGCTGGAACAGAAGAAGAAGCTGGAACAGAAGAAGCTGGAACAGAGGAAGCAGAGGTCAATGGGCAGTAGGTAGTGTACTCAGTGACGGTATCAGAAAGGGTTTGGGTGATGACGGTGACACCGGTGGTGACAGTAGCCTTGGTGCATACAGCAGATTCACAAGAAGTGATGGTGGCAATAGTGGTAACTTGGTCATCAACAGTGACGGTGGAGTTAGCAGCAGCAGAGGCAACAGCGGCGATGGCAGAGGCAACGAAAACTTTGGCGTACATTGTGAAAGAGTTGGAAGGAGTTGTTGTGTAAAATAACGAGTGAATGTTAGTGAGGTAAACGATTGTAAGTGTTTGATGAGAGAATAAAAAGAAAAAGAAGCTGATTGTTCGATTAGAAAAGAGTGAGGGTCAGAGGATTATTTATACATAAAATTTGGGGTCTCTTGTTTGTTTTGATGTGGGTTCTACAATAAACTGTAGGACATACAGTTTATGCTGTAAAAAACAACACTGATCTGATATTTTTTGCCCTTTTTTCCAGTGTAAACAGACGCGGTGGTTGGCCTCATGCAGAAGACCTCCTTTTTTCTGCAATGCTGCTGCTAACACTATTGCCGCCCGAACCATTAGAGGGCACTCCTAAAGCGGTAGGGAGCGGTGTGCACTGCATCGTTTGCGGATCCTGGATCTCCGTATGCGGTAGCTACCGATATCCTACCACGGCTAGACGCACGGCTCCCCCTTGTCGGCTGCGGACTAAGTGCCAACGCGCTTAGTTTTAACGCTATGTGCAGAAAATGTAAACAAAATAGATCAAACGGATCATAAGCCAGCTTCGGCTTGTAAGCGTTCGCAAACATTTTCATTCTAAAATTGTAGCCAATAGTCATTCTATTGGAGTAAACCATCTGTGAAATGCTACAACTCCTACTATATCATGAATATCACAATGTATCAATCCAGGACTTAAATTACGGCATTCTTATTGGCAAGGGCTCGAGACTGGAAACTAGCATTGTAGATCCTCGTATCGTGGCGGCTTTAAGCTTTTTGAAATCAATCATTACCTGTATCGTTTATTTAAGCCTCAAAGTTCTATTGGATGGGTCCCTCAACCCTTTTCTACCAATGACTACGAAAGCTAAACTGGTTTTTTTAGCTATTGCGAGATTGAAATTTTTGAAGTCGATAAAAACTCTTTGATTGTCACAAGTTCGATTGACCAATCATCATTATCCCTTTTTTTATTACTCCTTGGCCAGATTGTAATTATCCAACTAGCGCGACACAATGAAAAACGCGGTGGATTGTGCATCCAGTTGCAAGGTACAGCTAGCAACGAAGCAGCAAAGTGGAACCTTGGCCAACTGGGAGACATTGCCTTGTGGGGTGCGTTGGCAAGCGAAAAATTTTCGTTTCTCAGTCTTTTTTGTTTTCTATTGGTCCAACATGACGAAAGAGGTGCTGTCTTGGATTGGGATCACTATTCAAGTATATTTCTGTACTTAGCTATTGAGTCAGCCACAATATGATCCCATATTGCCAGTATCAGGTTATTCTCGTACCTTATGTAGCCTAAAGTGATTGATCTTGTAACACAATAAATTGGAGTAATCTTAATTGCGCTGCAGACTCTAAAAACTCTGTCTACAGGACACGGTCGAAGTTCTATGTGAGTGATCTTATCTGGTAGGGTTCATCTTTTCGCGTATGGCCTGCAACACCAAAATGGCCGCGTTTCCAGAAACAAAAAATCTTCCACATTGCTTCGTGCTTCTTTACACAGCACCTCCCATTGCAGTTCCCTATGACTTGAGCCGGAAATTTCGAGTTTCTAGGAAAAAAAAGAGATTCACAAGACACAATAAGTTGCTCCTGAAAATTTTCGTTCCTCCATTCTGTATCTATGTACATTCTCTGTAATTGGATTACATTTTGTCGAGAAGGGCATCTTCCCAATTTGAATAGCAAGCTTTCCTTTTCGATTTGAGTTTGTCTTGAAACAAATTTATTTTCTCTTGACCTAGATTTCCCGGAAGGCCCTTCTGATTTTTTGAACAGTTCAATTTTTGCCAACTGTTGTTTCTCATTTGTATTTAAGGTACGGAATATTATCAGTTTTTGACATAACTGACAACTTGTGTCTACTGCAGTTGCTTTGTGACCTACATCTGCTGGACGTCCCATTCTATCTTTTCTATCACGCAACCCAAGAACTATCGTATTTATTATAGAAATACCTAAAAGTGGTTGTTGGGTAAGCCAAAGGGTAATTCGAGGGAATTTTTTTGCTCCTTTGGGCATCTGAAAATAACGACTATATTTCAAGCACTCTTCACTGGCGATAAGGCAATGCAAAGTTGTTTATTGCGAAATCTCCGCTATCCTATCCTCAAGAACCTCCTTTGTAGCCTACTAAACCAGATCGTGTTTTAGCAAAGCAGAGGCAGCAATTTTTCAAAAAGTGTCTACCTTTCAAATCTCTTCTACCTTCTTGACAGTAACGTATTCAAGCTTAGGCTTTGGTAAGCTCCGTAGAATAAGAAGATTGTATCCTTTATTTTTCCTGTTATGACATGTTGCCGAATAAAAACCAGAAAAGACTCGGTTACAAGTCTATTTTTAGATGCGCCTTACTAAGTTTCAAAGTGAGATTTGAACATTCCTGTCCTCACAATTTTGATCAATGCCACAGAAACATATATTATCAATAATAAGATGTAATATTATAAATTCATAGGCTAAAGCAGAAAGGTAATGTGTGCTTTTCAAAAAAAAATACATTCAAAAAAGAGTATCACAGAGCTATCTGTTTATTTGGTCATGAGAATATTTGCTCCGCAACAGTTGACAGAAAATATTAAATTATGAGCTTTGCAAACTGATGTTAGACTGTGCAGGTATATAAGGTTGTCAAAACTTACTAGCTGGTAAAAAGAGATAAAAAAACAAAAAGAACAAATACTCGTACTCGTAATAACAAGAATAAGATGTATTGAATTGATGTCGCCCTATTTACAGATTGATAATAAAATAAAAAGTTTATTCTATTTTAAGAAGCAAGGAAAAAAGGGGATACAAGCTCTATCAGGGTGTTTTCTTTAAAGCAAAATTTTAAAACTATAGTTATATCTATATACAGAACGCTAATGTCTAATTTTTGGATTTAGAGCCCAACATACTATGATATAAGTAGGCAATCGCCAAAAGATGTATAAAATTTTTTTTAATAGCATAAAATCAACCGTGACTTTTTCGAATAGAAACAGAAGAATACAGTAAATAGCATGCAAATAAAGCCGAAAAAAAATTGTCTTGATAAGAATAGGCACACTAGTTTGTTAATCAGGATTATGGAAACAAAAATAAATGTAACGATA